>DWNE01003677.1:0-16313 GCA_018249875.1 Cecropterus toxeus
GGTGAGAGTAAATGCTCGCCGGGAAAGGGCCCGGAAAGGGGCATCGCGCTTGAAGGACTTCGGTTGTGTTCCGTTGGAAATCCCGGAGTCCTCCACACAGCGCTCAAGACGGCCAACGGGGGGGATTTTAGTGCGGTAAAAATCCCACATAACCCAGCGATGTTTAACGCAACATAATTGCTTTAACTGTGTACTAGATGTTACTACTTCTCTATCGAAAATAAATAAGAAAGTTTACTGCTTAAATGTTTTTTTTCTTAATGGTTAATGTAGTTTTGATTATTTAAAAAAAAACTCTTAAGTGTGTATATTTCCCCACGATGTTTTCCCTACAGCGTAAAGCAGTGGTAATTAATTTCTAATACGCATATAATTGAAAAAAAAAAAAAAACAAAAAGCTTGTGGTGTCCATTGGCAGAGTTAACCCCTTCACACTCTGTGAAGTGACTGTCAAATAAGGCCTGAATTCAAAATTTGATACTGAACTTTTGATGTAATGTAGTTTTAATAATACATAAACGATCTGTGAACGTTTTCATGTCGTCAAGAGTTAAAAAAATGGCAAAAGTGTGTTTTCACAATTTTTATATATATATTAAATGTTAAAAAAATGTCAAAAAAGTTGTAATGTAAGTGTAGAGAACTTAAAATATTACATAAAAAAGGTTCAATTACATTTTTTACTCTGAACAAAATTAACTGAGTGCCACATTTTGATTTTAGAACTTATCGACTGGAGTAGTAAAGGGATAGGTAAGTTCACTGTGCAGTTCGAATATTAAGCGTTTCAGCGAGCGTAAAATGCTCGCTCGTAAATTGCCAAATTAATAGCGTTAGTGTGGAGTGCCTTTACGCCACATGGTTCGTAGCAACTCGTGGACGATAGCCTATTTCTAGGCTGCACTTAAAATGTTTTAATGTTGATATAACACAGTTGTTCCGTAATAGCTTAAAACAAACTGTTATTAATTTATCGACCGATAGATGGGTATTATGTTGGAAATTGAAAAGATACATCTGCGTCTAAAATGTAAGTCTGGAAAATGGTGAATAAAATCGGCCAAGTGCGATTCGGATTTGCGTACGAAGTGTACTATTATCTAGCCCCCTTAAACAAGAAATTTGTCGCGATTTAATTATTTATTTTTAAAACGCTCCCCCTTATATAATTATTTAATTTAATTTAATTTTGGTACTTGTTATTGTATTGAAAGTAATGACACTAGAAATACATCATTTGTGAAAATTTCAACCACCATGTTCAGTCTTCAGCGGTAAGGTCGCATCGGTGGCCACCGATAGACATGTTAAATATAGACTCTAAAACTTATTTGTCTCTTAGATCGATTGTCATATTTTTTGGTTATGAGACTTATGAGTAGTACCTTACGAAGTAGGTACGTACATATATATTGTGCTTTGAAAGTTTAGCTTTATTTTTTTTGTAAATGCCAAACAAATGTGTTTTTGACTATTATAGGTCGATTTTTTCGGTCCTCTGCATCTTTGTAGTCAATACAGACTTTAGATATTACTACGATAAACTTATACCCATCTTTTGCAAGTGCTCAAAATAAAGTTAGAAAAATAAAACCTACACATTCCATTAAGTTCCGGTCTCGTGTTCGATTAGATAGAGAGCTCTCTATTGTATGATTGCTTTGTGACGAGGTCTGCTGACGTCATTGCTCTGAATAGTCGGACAGGGGAGGAGGAAACTACATTGATGTTGGGTCAAAAGTACTGCTGCTTTGTCAGGGTAGGAGAAACTATATTGATGCTGGGTTAAACGTACTGGCCTCTTGCTCATATACTGTCATACTTTTTACAAGAATTAAGTAGCAAACGATCATGCAATCTACCTGATAGTAAGTGGTTACTGCTCATGGACATCTGTAAGCAACTTCAAATAGAACAGGAATACTATTTGAAGTCGATCACAGATGCGTTGCCACTCTCGACTACTAAGATGGTCGCCTCATATAAAAGGGAGCCGGCAACCGCACACTTCCAGCGAAACGACCCGCGTGGTCGAGCGGTTCCCATACCAGTCTGACGCGCATTGGGTCCCGGGTTCGATTCCCGGTCAGACAGAAATATTAATGATTAGTTGAGATTTCTGTTCTGGATCTAGGTGTTTGAGTAGAAAGCACCTTTTTAAAAAAAAAATCGCAGGAATACTACTACTTTTGCAATTGATCATCTGTTTTACTACTCTTCAAATAACACTAAAACATAATAGCTTCAAAAAGATTGACCTAAAGTCTTTCACAAAGTTAAACCTCTAGCTATAAAGTGACCAAAATGCGTGTAAATTACGTTTCAAAAAATCATTGTTTACCTATTCGCCCATCAAAATTACATTATTCAAAAAAGTACATTGAAAGGTATGACCGAACACGAAAACGTAAACTTTTTTTTATTATGATTTTTTATTTTCTTCTATAAAAATATAATTTGGTTAAAACTCGGCGTTTCAATCGAGGGTCCGTGGTTCGAATTCCGAGCACGAACCATTTATTTATTTACGCATTAGAAATTATTTATCAATGATTTACCGCGAAGGAAAGTATCGTAAACAAAACGATTTCAAAGTTGTAAGAAGACTACCAATTTACACTTGGCCAGTGCGATCTAAAATTTTCTTATTTTGAGAGAAGATCTATGCCCAGAGAGGTAATTTGTTGACGACAATAAAGGTACCTACACGTTTACTTTACCTAAAAATAATATTACATGAAAAATTTAATAAGTTATAACGAAATTAATTGCATATTTGTCTGAGAATTTTGTAATAAGCGCAAACACGCTCAAAGATGTCATGGCGTCCGGTCGTGACGTCACATCTCAACATTGCATAGAAAAGTTCAAGCGGTACGGCGATGCGTAGTGAGATATGACGTCATTCGGTCTGATTAGCGTTCGAGTTAACATGGTTGACTTTCATTTTAAACGTTTGTTTTAATGGAAATATAATTAATGTGGAAAGAGCACGGTGACCCAATAATATTTCTTTATTTACAAATTTTACAACAATAATATAACTTTAACTATGATGTACAATATATTATAAAAACGAAATGAAATAAATATCTTAAAATATACAAAACAGTCAAAATATTTATTAAAAATTTAAAGAAATATGTAAATTACAGGTAAAACAAAGAGTCCAAATCGCTGCGTCTTGGGACAGACCCAAGAATGCTGGCTGCGTTTCCCCTTTGAATGGCCAAACCTATTCTTTGGCAAAATACGAACTTGCCCTTGGATCTCCAGAAACGTTGATCAGCCACGACAACTCTTTATAAAACCGTTGTGTTTCCGGCCCCTAGGATCTAACGTCTACCGCAAACAGCACAAATATGTATCCTACCCCCAAAGCTGCATATTTGCGTTTAGCAGATAGTGAGTCGATTATAGTTATTAATATAGAAAATTACAATCTACGTCGACGAATTTAGTAGCTCAGCACTTCCTGAGAAAACTGTACTTATTAATGTTAAATAAAAAATTACAACTGGGTAATTTGTTAGATTAATGTTAACTTATTTTTTATTAATTTACTATTTTAGTCTTGAATTATGTTCACGTCTTTATCTTAAATACTGTCTCTTTATTACATTTCTAAAACTTGAACACTTATATTATTTGAGCCTAATATTGTCGTGGAACTGATACATTTCGTTATGTAATGGGTTCTTACGATAGAATAATAAAACGTGTCGAATACTATATAACTAAGATCAGTAGTTATACTCCTCATAGCAGCAGTTATAGTAGACAGTTATATATGTTGATAACAGATATGTAGGAACCACATCTATACATCAGTTGCTACGTTTCGGTGAAGTCGGATAAAAGTCTCAGATACAAGTAGCCTGGCGAGACTCCTACGGCTGCTTGTACCTTTTGAAGATTTCCCCCTTCGAGAAAAAAAAGGTAGAACCTATCGTAAGATATAGAAGAGGTATATCATAAGATAGATTGCATGCAACTTCAATTTAAAATTATACTTTAGTAATTATTATTATTATAAATGCGAAAGTTTGTGAGAATGTATGTGTGTATGTAATTCTTTTATGCAAAAACTACTGATTGGATTTGGATAAAATTTGCTACACAGATAGTTTATTGCCTGAATTAACATATAAGGTACTTTTCGTAATAGTAAAAGACAATCTATACTAATATTATAAAGCTGTAGAGTTTTTTTGGTTGAACGCGCTAATCTCAGGAAGTACTGGTTCGAATTGAAAAAATCTTTTTGTGTCAAGTAGTAAATTTATCGTGGAAGGCTTTAGGCTATATAACATCATGCTATGTTTGTTTATTTTGTATAGATTGTTCTCTAATAAACGCGGGTGAACCTGCGTGGCACAGCTAGTAAAAGACAAAGAAAAAGCTCGTATAAATTTAATGATAACGTAGTCTTCTAAAGAACGCACGTTGTTGCTTTAAATGACATGTCGTTTTAATCCTCCTACGTTCCAAAGCAACGGTAGGTCATAAATTGGTGGAGCATTGTTAACTGAATGTGCAATCATGCAAACAGTAGTCGTTTGAAAGATTTACGAGCGCTATTCAAACATCATTTTTACATGAAATTAACACGAAACAGTCGAAATTAGGAATGACGATTCTTTAAAAAAATATCAATCACAATTCGACTGAAATATCGAGAAGTACATAATCGTTTTATTGCAAGAATTGTTCTTATTTCTTTTTTCTTTTTGAGGAATTATAAGTAGCTGCGAAAAAAAGTGATCCGTCTTCCATGCCGACCAGAAATTTGTATGATGTCAAGAGATGGAAAAAGCAGCAAGTGTTCCTGATTTTCTAATCAGATTTTCTGGGATCAGAGATCAAATTGCTCGACGTATCAATAATCCGACTGCCTAAATATTTTAAATGATAACGAAAAAACCAGTTTCGTACTCGTAATAATAAAATTTATTAAAACAGAAATTATATAGTTAATAAACGTACTTGTACATGTTGTGAAAAATGTAGTTTTGGTAGTTATTTTGTTTGCCCTCGTTTTATTTATCTATCTATAGACATACGCTCGAAAAACATCTTATCTTTCTGACGCAGTCGGGTATAAAAATCGTAAGTTTAGTTATTTTTATTAAATAAAAACGAGTATTCGATTATGCTCAGATCGCCAACCCTAATTGGATTTCAACCAAAAGTTAATATTACGGTATTAAAGTAAATAATACGTCTAATTTGTGCAATGAAATTGAATTTAATACCTGTTTTCGATCACTTTTAAAATATTTGCAATTTTTCTAAGTCTAACTTTATTTGTCCAACCATAGTCAATTTATGTGCAATTACTTGGTACAGGTTTCTACTAAGAGTGAGAGACATTTACATATCTGAGAAAAAAAACTATTTAGCTCTTTGACACGTACAGTCACGAGCATAAATATATGACTATCAGCAAGTCAGCAAAAATATCTGCCCAAGAACGACTTCAATTATATCTAACTGCACGATTACAGCCAAAATATCTGACATTAACAGGCAGCATAATCCAGTAGCGTCAAAATAATGTGACGAATATATAAGCAAAAATATATGAACAACATTAATTTCAGAATAATTTCCATTTTTCAGTTAATGTCAGATATTTTTGCTGCATTTATGCAGACAGATTTTATTGAACTCGTTCTTGACAGATATTTTTGCTGACGTGCACATAGACATATACTTATGCTCATGACTGTACATACCAAAAATAACACAGTTACTAATCATTTTTGTTTATAATATAGGACGAGCAATCGAGCATGCAGCTGCCGCCGTAGGACATCAGAAATCTCCAGAAAAGATCAGAGGTTTACCTGAGGTTAACCACTTATGCGATCCTACACCTGATGACGATGTTGGAATACCTCGAATAAGTACCTATATCTCCGTTATCACACTCTTCAGACCAGAATATAGCAAAAGCAAAATACTGCTATAATTGAGCAGAAATAGGTGTGAAGTTTTTCTATACCAATATTGCAAGAAATAAATTAATTTTTAATATGCATTTAATGTGGAAAATCAAATAAGCTATCACTTGTTTGCGTCTCACACGAAATTATATAAAACTTGATACGATTTTTCATTTATTTTATTGTGCGTAAGGTAATAAGGTTGGGAACAGACTTCGACAAAAGTTTTCCGTTTAATGGATTTCACGTGAATATGGCTTAGAACTTCGCAGAAATACGATATCGCTTTTGAATAAAATTCCACGTAATACTCTAATTCTCACAGAGTGATAGACAGATTAAACCTTTTGAACTTTTTGTTTATCGAAATTCAGTTTTTTTTATAAGAATGGAGTAGCAAACAAACATTGCAAACAAAGATTGCAGTACAAGATTGCAGTACACCTGATGGTTACTGCCACCAATGAACATCTGTAAGCAACTTTATATAGAACAAAGATTCTATCTGAAGTTGATCACAGATGCGTACTCGTGATAAGTAAGATGGTCGCCTCATATATAGCCGGCAACCACACCCTTCCGCCGAAATTCAAGAACTAATTCATGCTAGAAATAGGTGTGACGGTGGTACTTCCCCAGTCGAAATACATTGGTGCTACCACCTGGTAAAGTACTTACTTGAAGAGACTTTTTTAAAGATCCCATAAAATATCTTTGTTATACAGGACCATTTTTTTATCGTACCGGATTTGTTCTACCACCTTTGAAATCATCAAAATATGTTAGATATGTTTCAGATAGTTATAAAACCATATTATTTAAAATAACCTCCAAGGGGCTAAATAGCCGATATGAGATTTACATAGGGGTATGTAACGCAGATCTAGAGAAATGATTTTTGAGTAATTTGAAAGAGTTTGAGTAGACGATGCAAGAGATTCTTATTTACTTGAGATATTTGAAAATATTCCCTAGGGGTTTTCATGAATAATGATTCCTCTTGTGTCTTTTATAATACAGATGTGACGAACAAGCATGCGTCCACATGATGGTAAGTGGCTTCTACTCATATGCATTCATAATAAACTCCAGACAAGATTAGTCTTACATGAGGTTGGCCATAATTGCTATCTCTATAGACTATGTTTATGGTGGAATAATTATGCCAGCATAAACATAGTCAGCATAACATAATACAGCAGCTCTTAACACTGCTTTTATTAGACAGGACTTGAGACATTGGTGCCTCCGGCGTCAAACCCTAAAAGGTTTTTGTACATCAATTTCAACGTAATTCCCTTTTTCCAGTAAATAGGGAATGAAGCCTGTAGCTGATAAAAACAAATTCACAACCAAGAATCTGGGAATAAGACACCGTTCATCATAGTTTAATTATAATACTCGAGTGACAGAGTGACCTCACGTAATCAAAGCGATTAGGGTCCCTTAATCAATCTCCCACACGGTCCACTGCACATGAATTAATGCTGGAACACCATAACCTTTAGATGATACTCGGATATGACTAGCTGAATCCCGCTGTTTCATCCGACTGTGAGAAAATGGGACATAGTCTTAAATTGGAAGAACTTTTGTAGAATAGATGAATTTAATTAAATTAGGTATATAATTATGAACAAATTATTAAAACGAAACCCGACTGCTTAAAAAGTTTTTTTTTGTTCACAATGATATATTTAATTTCACACTTTATATGTCAGGCGATATAGTCTATTTTGCTGAATTCAGATTTCTGATCTGTGTCTGGGTGTTTGTGTATTCGTCTTGGGCGTGTCCATGGCACCCACGATATAGGAAAAAATCCTAGTGTGGGGCTATGAGCGTATGTATGTGTGTTTGTATGTCATATTATTTGGCACGCGCTACAGCCCAAACGGCTCGACGGATTGTGACGTATGACAGGTGAATTTGCGGGTAACTATGACAAATAAACATACTAACAAATTGACAAATATCTATAGATGATCGTAACTAATCACAGCTTGACATAGTAGAATCAAAGCTTCGTATTAGACCCAATCAATCTGCCGCCCAGCGTACATCAATTGATGAAGTGCTTTGTCCAAATCTCGTTAGGATAATAGTCCAGGGGTCGGCGACGTTTTTGTTCTTGAAAACGTCTTGATAAATGAACTACTTGCGTGAAATATCTTTTACGTGTGATCTTATTTGATTTTAGAATGTTAGTGGTCATTTATTACGATTAAATTTTTCGCTAGATTGCGACGAGGAAACTATACCGTACAAGTAAGTAAGTATATAAGCGCCAACTTCAGAACTATGTACTATGTACTGTGTATGTACTAAAGCAACATATATTCAAATTATTTTTTACTTTTTTGTGCCATAAATGTCGTTTATTTTGTTTTTTTTTTTTATTTCGTAATGGATGTAATGGTTTGTTAATTTTTTTGTTTAATTTCGTTCGTTTCATTCCATGCCATTGAAAATAAGTGTAAAAGGAAATCACGTAAATAATTTTGGAACTGCTGTTTTACGTTAATAAATCTATAGACAAGATTGCAAAATATGTTACATCATGTCACGGATGCGAGAGGGATCAAAACATTCATGCAACGTGATTAATTTATTGCGGGTATTTTGTTGTTGTACGCCATATTGTTCCATTTTATGGTGGCCATGTTGGAACTCCCTGCTGTTTCCTCGTGACGACGGTCCAATACAGTCCCGAATCTAGAGGGGGGCAAACCGGGACGTATGCCCCGGGCGGCAAGTTCAGAGGGCGACAAATTCAAACTTTGCAAACGAATGCGCAACTCATAATTGATTTAACATTGACCATTGGAACGCCTAGTCAGTAGGAAGTGGAATTGACACGTATACGTTTTAATGACACCAAGTATTGGACACTTGATGTCTGAAATGATGGTAAAAAGAAATTAAAGTGCGCAGGGGCGGCATTTTTAAGTTTTTGCAACGCATAATAATAATTGAGGATCCGGGCTAGTCTAATCAAGTTATTAAGAAACCGCGTACCGTCAGTACCTACCATATCCGAAACATAATGATGTTATTCTTCATTAGCTATATAAGGTAATTGTAAAGGAACAAAAAACTTACCTATTTTTTCTTCGATGCTCCAACGAAGAATCGAATCCAGCACTTCTCACTTCCATGAGCATATCCCACCCATCTGGACCAAACTTCAATATTTATTTATTTATATTAATAATCAAACTTCAATATATCAACAATACAACAATTCCACGCGTATTGTTAAATTTAATCTATCTATACTTATTACGATATCTAGGTATTAGGGAGCCTATCTAGGAACTTAGGAATTCTAGGTCAAAATTGGTTAGGTTAACGACTAGGTTTCAATATTGTATTCTATTGGGTTTTGAGTTGCTTGTTTGAAGAAATTTGGTCCCCTGTAACAAAGAAAAGTGTGGTTAAATAAACAACCTATATTATAACCATGGACGAATACTTTAGTTAAGGAGGTACTTTAACAGTGACTAAACGATGAACTCCGTTATTTATAGTCATAAAAATGTGAAAGAAGAAAAATAACCGTTACGGGAAGCCTGGCAGATGTGAAACATCGTGTTCGTATAAGTAATATGCATAACAGACATGATAGCGTCGGAAACTAAATATATAGCAGAATGAAATTAACGCCATCTATGTACTTCGCACTGAGTCAAATTAACCCCGCAGCCCGCTTATTTTTGTACGATACATAGTTCCAACAATGTATAACAGATGGCGCAAAAATAAATGAATGCAAGCATCGCCATGTCCACAACCATTTACTTGCGCCTAGAGTT
This sequence comes from Cecropterus toxeus, assembly GCA_018249875.1. NCBI lineage: Eukaryota > Metazoa > Arthropoda > Insecta > Lepidoptera > Hesperiidae > Cecropterus > Cecropterus toxeus. The sequence continues at coordinate 9,764 of DWNE01003677.1, forward strand.
TCACATCAAGTCTTTAAACGTAAGAAATATAGTTTTTACTAGCGGTGCCAAGCGGTTTCACCCGCTACTACATGAGAAAGAACTAACAAACATATATGTTATATAGCCTATAGCCTTCCTCAATACATGTACTATTCAACACAAAAATAATTTTTCAATTCGAATACCAGTTCCTGAGATTAGCGCGTTCAACCAAACAAACTCTATTGTTTTATAATATGTATTAAGTATATTTATTTATTTAAGATTAAGAAATATTTATTTATTTTATATTTTTGATATATTTTGGAATCCATTTATTCCAGACCCCTTCTCCTTATAACATACAGTGCGCAAAAAAATACCGAGTTTATTTTTTCGCCGACGCATTTAGACCTGCGCCCTCCTTTACAAAGCTATAACTACGCCTACGCCTCTACGTAGGTCGCATGCCTTCATATAAAACTTATATAAGCTATAAGAATCAAGCAATCCCAAGTAAAAATTGCTTCCGTAAGTTTAAATACGCAAAACTTGGAAAAAAAAATTCGATGATTCTTGAAATTTTTACACGTTTCATTTTAGGCAAAAGTGTTTTTATAAACTTTTTATTCCGAGGTTCGCAAAAATGATATTAAACCTAATAATTAATATCAGGCCGAGTTTACCGAAGCGTTAGCTGTAGGGTTGCCACATTTTTGATTAAAATAATCGAATAAAGTATATAATGCACATATTTGCAATAATGCAATGCATAGTTGCAATAAAAAATAAATTCGCTGAGCTTCTTGCGGGATCTCCTCAGTTGAGGTCATGTTTGGACCCGGTGGTAGTATAAGAAAAATATAGCAATTGACAATTGTGAGTGCCCTCGTGGACCTCCTTAGGGAAAATCTCCTTAGGCAAAATCTCCTTAGGGAAAATTCCTGAGGGAAAATCTTTCATAATAATGTAGACTAACATACATTTTTATTTTGGGACAATTGCTCAAAATCGTTTGGGTATCTTTGCTGGAACAGTTTAATATAATATACTAGTTTGTTCCTGCGGAAGGCCACCGATGACCTGGATGCAAACAATTACAAATTACCTGAAACGTACAAGCATTAGCGAACAGACAACCCACAGCCGTGTGGAGTGGCGCAGAATTACTAGGTCTGACCCCAAATGAAATAGGACAATAGCCAGGAGAAAGAAGAAAAAGACTAGCTTGTTCTTGCGATTCCGTCCGCTTTGGTCACGTTTACCATGATAATGAATGTCCTAAGTGTCCAGGTCATAAACTGTCTATATTCCAAATTTTACCAGAATCAGACCCGTAAGTTTTTCATGAAAAGTAACATACATATCCTACAAACTTTCGCCTTGAACTAGTAACATCGTTAAAAACATTAAAACAAAAAACCCGACTGCTTAAAACGAAATTTTTGTTCATAATTATATATATTTAATTTGACACTGACATGAGTTTTTGTCAAAATAATCAAGTAAAAGTATTACAATATATTCATTTGATACCCATGTCGTAATAGTAAAAAAACCTCCCTCCCCCGCCCTTTTCCTCTGTTGCCAGGCGCCATTTTTTAAGTTATAAAGCCTATGTCACAACGCAAACTGAGACGATTCTAAAGATATGTCATACGTCACAATCCGTCAAGCCGTTAGAGCTGTAGCACGTGCCAAAGAAATGGACATAGGTACATACAAACAAACACACATACGCTCGAAAAACCTCCTTCTGACGCAGTCGGGTAAATATTAGTAAGAAAGATAAGATACTGAGAACCCTATTTGGCTAGTATATAATAATGATAGCTTTCAGATATGAGCTAAGTATACAATAATTTTATGAGCGAAGGCTGTTGTTAATGAAGACAGTAAAATTTACGAGCGTCTCAATGATGCGGCGCAAATTATATGGCGTCTTTATTGCACTTAAAGTAAAGGACAAGCAAAGTCTAGGGTATTATGTAACGTAGGTCAGCAGGGATCCTTGTGAAGTCTATAATACTAGTCTTTATCTATATATATATATATATACACATACAGGGTGTAAATGACAGCGTATCGAAAACTTAAATGGTACATTTGTGACACTAAATAAACAAAAAATAACTCATCAATTTTTCCTCGGAAATTATTGGTTCCCGAGTTGGTCATTTTTGAGCGCGCAATGTATCGTGAGAGACGCGTGAGGTCATTCACCGGACGTCGAAAAGCTGATAGCGAATTCATGACACTATTTTAACCTATTGCTGGTTTTCGTAAAAATCAATAATATGAGTGTTTTTTTTAATATTCATGTTGCATTGTACAGTAGTATTGTAATACTACCAAAATGTGTAAAAAATGCATAAAAATTGAAAAAACCGAGAAAAAAGCGATGAAAAATTCCAACGCCATAAGCACCAGAATCATGCCAGAAATCCATATTTTAAACCGACTTCCCAGAGAAAGAGAGGTTATCTATTCGTCACGTATATTTTTAATATTCGGTACGCTGTCATTTACACCCTGTCATTATATATTTAAAATGAATGTATGTCTGTGTTTGTGCTTTACGCATTACTGTACTATCTATTTGATCGCCATGATTTTTTTAGGAAATTGTACAATACACTTCCACGAAGGTTTTTGAAACTTTGCAAAACCTATTAAAGTAGCAAAGGAACATACAGTACACCTAATGGTACGTTGTCATTGCTTCCCAAGGACATCTGTAAATATTTTTAGTGAACAGGGGTTCTATCTGAAGTCAGTAACAGTTGCGTTGCTATTTCCAAGTAGTCTCATATAAAAGTAAGCCAGTAATCCACACCCCTCAATTAAAGCGCGAGAAATGCTCACGCTAGAAATTATATCGTATGATAGACATATTGAATCGATTCGAATTTAAACAAAAACATATTACCTATATCACTTAAATCAATATACAATCAAGTTTTTTTGTTAGTGGGTGCGATTAGTTCCGCCGCCGATCGCAGCGCCATCTATCGGGTTCAAAAGAATCCTATTTTTAAAGCTGAATCCAATAGTATATTCCAAATTGCCTCTAAATCATAGTGATTTCGAACATTAGTCTAATTTATGAATAAGATGATTATTCATTAATTAATGATATGTACATAAATATATTCGTCACCGCGTATATTATATTTAGTCTAAAATGTATATACACGCTTCAGACTAATCACGTAAATACTATAGATAGAACAATGAAATCTGCAAAATTTTCATTTAGGGTTTAAGAACCACTAAGAAAGGTTTTGATATGCCTTAAGAGGTTAGAGTCTTTATTATTTTGTATTATAGTTTACGTGTAAAAAGTCGCGAGTAACTGCTAGTATTTGCATAAACATTGTCATGCCATTTCCATATAAATCTAGTTTCTAAGCATAGTGACTAATGCTATGTGGGTTAAATAGGGTCAGTCCTTGGAAGGCTATGAAATAGTTCACTTCGAGACATTCTATGAAGTCACCGTTTGAAATGCGACGACGCGGACAGAAGAGGAATATTGAAATGTGATTCTTTTTAATTCATGTTAGTATCTTTATATATTATATATTTTTATAAAATGTAAGTAGCAAACGACTATGCAGTCCAACTTATGGCATGTGACTCCTGCTCATGGTCAGTAGCGAAGCATGGGCTTATGCCACCCGGGGCGGAACTTGAACTCGCCACACATTATACAAATTTTACGACCAAAAAAAAACGACAATATCTAACTTGATGATAAAACAAGGTTGCCAAAGGTCGCTCATAGCTGAAATCAATTACTAGATAATATCAGAATCTTACTTTATGTACGACATAGATGCATTACTACTCTTGAGGACCAACTCGTATCCACCCATAAGAACCAGAAAACAGCAATGCCTAACTTTTCCAGGTGGTAGAACCAGTGTAGTCCGACCGGGGCAGACCACCGCTACATCTATTTCTAGCGTGAAGCAGTTTAATGTGTTTCGTTGGATGGGTGTGGTTGCTGGATTACCATATACGACGCGACCATCTCAGTCTTCGGGAGTAGCAACGCATCTGAGATCGACTTCAAATACATACCTGGTCCATATGAAGTTGCTGACAGATGTCCATGGGTGACAGTAACCACTTACCATCAGGTGGGCTGCATGCTCGTTTGCTACTAGCAATTCATACTTGCCACTTCCATCGCACAAAAACCTTGTGTTCAGTCATTAACAGTTTTAAGTGTAATAAAACGGCCATATAATTGCGCCCCATTATCAAGATGGTCGTAAATTTTAATATTGCATTCGTTAGGAACTCAGGATACCACGTAACAACATATCCACATAACGAATCTGGATCGTTAATTATAATGGTGTACTTAACCATAACTCTAAAATATATACGTACATATCTTTTGTGTTATTAGAGTGACAAAGCCACCCACGTCACTCAGTAATACAGTGTAGTCTTAAATAGGGACGAGACAAAACGCCACGGCCGTATAGATGAATGGATCCTTAGGGCACTAAGATTTGATTTAATAATATTTAATAAACTCTACTTACTGTACAATAACAGATAAAATCAGCAATTATAAACCTTTTATTTAAGAAATAAATAAGAGATATTCTTATTTCTTTAGATAAAACTTAAAAAAAATGAAAGGATAAAGTTTTTATAAAATGAAATGAAATGACCCAACAGGTGGTAGAACCAGTGTAGTTCGACCGGGGAAGTACCACCACCACACCTATTTCCAGCGTGAAGCATTTCTTGCGTTTTGGTGGAAGGGTGTGGTTGCCGGTTTACTTTTATATAAGGCGACCATCTCAATCCTCGGGAGTAGCAACGCATTTGTGATCGACTTCAGATAGAACCCCTGTTCTATATGAAGTTGCTTACATTGTTGTTGCGGCAGTAACTACTTACCATCGGGGGGGCTGCTTGCTCGTTTGCTACTTCATATAATTTATAAAAAAATATGAAATGTATTCATTTATCAGTTACATTTTCTTTTCGACTACTATCGGTCCGGAACCATATCTCAATTCAGTTGATCCGACATTAAACTCCGAGTTTTACTTTATTCTTTGTATATTTTAGCCCCTTCTTAAAATTAACATATTAAGGCCAATTACACTTATCCATGATCGAAACTCTATGCGTCCTTTTACCACTATTGAACTTCAAACTTGGCCGAGGTCAACATCTTTAGTTTATTTACTTCTCGAGATCGATTCTACACTACTAAATACGATATGTCTGCTGTAAGTTGTTCAAGAGTTCTGTATTCTACAGACCATCCTAAATGCAGCGTCAAATCAAGGCCACCATATTATAACGGTATTAAGAGAGTTGCTTAAAATCAAATTTCGCTTTGTTTATATATATTCGCTAAACATAGTTAAGATCCATCGTAATAAAACCTGCGTGCATACAAAATCGAATATTATTCGGTCTATAAATTAAAGAAATACGGTAACACGGACATAAATAGACATGCATTTCTGTAGCATCATTATTTTTCGTTTAATTAAAAATAATGCAAAAAGTAGGTAACCACCACATTCGATGATATCCGACCCTAAGATAACCTAAGGAAAAAAATCTGATAGAAGAAACTAATATTTCGACAGTTTTCTTTTAACATTCAGTATCTAATATTCTAGTATCAGCGTCCTATCACGAACAGTATGCTGAAGATTAATGTCAGGGGTGATCTTACTTTTGTCGTCGCTTTAGATATTAACACTGAACTTTGAAACGACGAGCACATTGATAAACCTTTCAGATTGCTTAAACACGTGGAACGTAGTCAAAGTCAAAGGCATTCGATAAGATGTAGGTTAATTACCAATTCTTAGCTATTTTCGTAAGCATTATATGTTGTTTCTGCATCGTATCGATTAATACTTAAATGGAAATTTTATTTTTCATGTCGTCCTATGTCGGGCTATGGCGACTAACCATTCCCTCTCTTTAAATACTTAAGACCATTTTCTAAATTTTAGAAATAAACACGCTTTCTACACTCACAAATCACGCTTTCTACACTCATAGCCCCGCACTAGGATTTTCTCCTGTGTCGTGGGTGCCATGGACACACAAAGACGTATACACAAACATCCAGACCCAGAACAGAATCTAAACTCTTCATTCAGATGCCTGTTTGGCCGGGTATCGAACCCGGGACCTACTGCGCGTTAGATCGGCAACCGCTAGGCCACGCGGGTCGTCAAGATGTTACCATTTCTAAAGAAAAACCATACTTACCAACTATAACTAATGTAGATTTTCGAAATAAGCGTCCCGCCTATTTGATTCGCATCTTACATATATTTTTATTTACTAAATCCACAGCTAACAGTGCATCTACGTGTATATCTTAAATAATTATCTTATAGCCAAATTACGGATTAAAATTTTGTAATTAGATGAAAATGGAATAGAATAGATCTATACTAATAATATAAAGCAGTAGAGTTTGTTTGGTTGAACGCGCTAATCTAACTACTGGTTCGAATTGAAAAAATCTTTTTGTGTTGAATAGTAAATTTATCGAGGAAGGCTTTAGGCTATATAACATCACGCTATG
>DWNE01003678.1:0-16312 GCA_018249875.1 Cecropterus toxeus
AAATATAAATTACACACCACTGAAACACATTCCATTCAAACGCACATACACTCCATCATTTCTTTCACACACACACACACACACACACACATTCTGCACACTACATTATAGACACACGTCTCCCGGACAAAAAATGTATTATTTAGCTATTAGGTTTCTCATTATAAGTGACCTTTATATGTCTTATGAGATATAAATGAATCTATAAACCCAAAAGGCGTAACAAAGAACAGCCTCACCACGTCCTTCTGCGTTTTCATTTCATACTACTTTATTTTTAGAAACAGCTTGAGCTTAAAGAGTCCAATCAAACCAGCCGATTGTCTCAAGAACATTTACTCGAACAACCATACATAAATAACAACAATAGATAATTCAGTCTTTAGGTCAGTTTTCTTTAGCGAAGTCAAAGTCGTATGAATCGTCTTGTGCGAAGACGCTATCCAGGTCGACATATAGTTGCTTTTGGGCGATTAGCTTGTCCACTATCTGGGCGAAGGTGGGTCTATCTTGGGGATCATCAGCCCAGCACTCCAGCATAAGTTTGTAGAGCCGCGGGGAAGCCCGAGCTGGTTTTGGCAGACGTCCACCGTCTGTGAGGAATTGAGGAACTTGAGGGTTGCTGAGCTCCGCATACGGAAATCCGCCTGGAAATAATGGATTGACGTATGAATAACATTACCATATTTCTAGTTTTTATTTTTTAAAATCAGACGTTGTAAAATTTGTGAATAAGTGTTCCTTAAGACTTCTCAAAGGAACGCGATTATCTATTTGACGCGTATCTTTTTCTTTTTAATTTCAAAGTATTGCAAATAAAATAATTGTGTTCGTCCTTGAACACGAAAACATTTAACGAAATTGTTTTCGTATCAAGGACGAACATAATAATTTTATAAACTGGTTGCCTATTACAAAGTTTCAAAAATGTCTTTTAAAATTTTATTGAGATGAAGCAGTGTTGATAAGGGCCTATGGACATTATCGACCTGCTTCAAATAGAACAGGGGTCTTACTTAAAGTCAATCATTGACATAAGCAACTAATTAATTTTTATGCTTTAGTTTAATTGTTTTATCTTTAGCACAACGGATTCTCTATATAATTCTTAAAAACGCTGTTTGTACTGTATATCGTAAACTTACCTAAAGTAGCTATTTCCCACAGTAAAATTGCGAACGCCCAAACATCACTAGCATTGCAGTACTGGGAGTGGAATATGGCCTCCGGTGCCAACCACCGCAGCGGTACTGGCCTAGCCCTCGTGTGAACGTACACTCCTGATCTGGAGAGACCGAAGTCCGCCACCTTGAGGACGCCAGCGCCATCTACCAAGATATTCCTGGCTGCGAGGTCTCTGGAATTAAAAAATAGCTCATTAAATAAGTATAGAAACGTCAGACTACGAATTCAGATTATTTAAAACTATTAATAAAATTAAATTTGGAGTTTTAAATCGACATGGCTGAATGGAAAAATACCTATAATAATCAATCTGTATGGCGGCACAGAAGAACAAAATTTGTTCTTCTTAAGCGTTTCATTTACTATCTGTTTTTGGTGCAAATCAAAAAAATACCCAGTTTTTAAATATGTTTATTCCAAATTAGAACCTTGTTACGCTATGACATAGGCTTGGTGGCATGGGTAAATTTGGCAACGTAGCGCCATCAATAATCATAAAAACGAATGGCCGCGAATATATGGAGTCGTTTATTGATTGTTATATTTTTGTATGTATGCTGCGATATTACTTGGCTGAATGAGCAAATCTTATTTGCCTGCATGATGCCATTACTAGTTAAGTAAAACAAATAGGCGCGTAAATCAAGTATTTTTTACAGGCAAACTTTTCTGAAATTGATAACTTTAACATCATACCCATGATATTAAACTCTTCTTCTGAAAAAAAAAATAGAATTATGAAAACTAGTTTTATTCAAAGTTACCAGGAAATTCCAAGTTATCCAACTTGTCTAAGGCAAAATTCAAATATTATTTACTGAGGACCTGAAAAGCAAAGCGTCACCAAACTGGTCTCATACACAGTGACCTCCAGGTTCGATCTCTGGACAGACAGAAATCTAAATAATTAATTTAGATTTCTGTGCTGGATCCGAGTATTTGCGTATTCGTGATAACAAGGCGGTGGCTATAATTGAGAAAGCAGTATCAGAATTTTAGATAGAATTTGAGTCTGTCTAGAATAAGATTATCAATATTCGCGTACCTTGTAGGAGCAAAAGCATTAGGACCCGTCAAATGTTGCGAATGCCCGAAGAGGCAAGGTATTCACAATATTTGACTGGCGATCGTAATTATTTAAATAATTATCAAATTTACTTTGACTGAGCCGTAACGTCTGTTACTGACACTAAATTAATTGTTTTAAATCACATTATCCCGTATAATTGTGTTGTATTAGACCCCACTGGCTGAAATAACTTGTCATATCATTCTGTGTCTATGGACACGGTTTTACGGTTGAAATTCGTTTCGTAATATATAGAATAATATTATGGATTTTCTCGATTTCCGTTGCCTAGCAACGGTTGCTAGGCGCTTGTTATCTGATAGACGAATATTTTTTCCCAGCCGAAGCTCTTTGAGGTTTTATCAGGTAAGTAACCCGGTAAGGGCTTTTAAAGGGTTTTAGATAAAAGAACGAAAGTTTTGAAATGATTTCTAACGGAAATTAATTAAGTATTTTATTCATCAATTTCATTTTGGAGATAAACAATTCAAGGCTTGCTTTCTTTAGGGGTAGCCTTATGATATGAACTAGGTAACGGTTTTTCATATTTACTAGCCAGTTTTAAATATAATTTTAATAACAATACAGTTGCTATATGTATAATAAACCCATAAAATAATGTACTAAATACTATATATCATTTTGATTATTGATTGATAGTCTTTAGACATTTGCTTCATTGAAAATAAGAAGTTGTACATGCGAATCATGGTATTATTATCTTTTATTGTTTGCGAAAAAAGGAAAATATATCCAGAATCAAAAGTCTTGACATCCGCTGTGTGGTCTAAGTGGGATTCTTCTTAATTGGTTCATTTAACTGAGTACAATATTTTGTTGTCAATGTTTATAATAAAGAGGCGTACACTTATTACCTGAATAGAAGTTTGACGGACCTAAGAGTCACTATATAATTTTAAACCCCGACGCTAAAGGGTGGTGCTATAATATTACAGTGGGAATCTGTGTATCTGTATGTAGCATCGTCGCACTTAAGCGGAAGGAACGATTAAAATGTTATGGTTCCTGTTGTAACCATTAGTAGTAGCGCCTACAAAAAATATAAGCAATGCACATGTTCGATGTTTTATCTATTAAAATGTTACAGGCGCGTGAACTTGTCTCTTTTTAATAGTCTGAAGTAGCAATTAAGCATGCAGCACCTGATGGTAAGTGGCGACTACCGCCCATGAACATCTGCAAGCAACTTTATATAGAACAGAGGTTTTATCTAAAGTCAATCACTGATGCGTTATTACTTTTTTATAAGAATGAAGTAACAAACGAGCTTGCAGCCCACATGATGGTAAGTGGTTACTGCCACCCATGGACGTCTGTAAGTAACTTCTAATAGAACAGAGGTTTTATCTGAAGTCGATCACAGATGCGTTATTACTTCCGAGCACCAATATTGCCTTATAGATAAGTGAGCCGGCAACCACACCCTTCGATTCGAACAGTATGCAAGAACTGCTTCATGTTAGAAATAGTGGTGGCGGCGGTAACTTCCCGGTCGAACTACACTAATACTACCACCTAGCAAATTTATAATATACGTCGGCAGCTTATGCTAAGGCTTCTCACCTATTTCTGTTGACGTACTCAAGGCCGGCTTTTGTTGAAAAATTTATTTCGGCACTTATTTTCATTATTTTTTTAACCGACTGCCAAAAAGGAGGGAGGTTCTTAATTCGTCTGTATTTTTATCTGTCTGTTCTAGGGAAAGATGTTTTTAATCGTCGTATATAGTTTTAACATTCTGCTGAAGTAAAGTTTTGATAGGTATAGGCCTTAAATAAAAACTAAACATGTTCTTCAAAATATATTATTCAAGAGTGTTTATTATAAGTATTACACGTGTGTTGCTTTCTTTAAGGGGAAAATTAGATCGCTTCATACTAACCAAATACTTGGTTCAAACGTTAATTTTAACGTAAACAACTTAACGTTGTTTAAACTTAATCTTAAAACATAAATTATATATGATACGATAAACCATTTCATTTTAATTAAGCTCACAAATTGGGGTATGAGAGGGCAAATTAGGCGTGTTTACACTGTTTAATGTCGTATACTTACAGAGACAAAGTGGGGCGTGGAGTGTCGTTGGGATGTAATTAAATTTGAAAGGCATTTGGATCAGGATTTATCTCGTGAAGGTTAAAATATGGATCTGGTTACTCCGCAGCTATAAGTATGTTTGGACGTAATCTAGTTTAACGAAAATATGTGTGACACGTTTAGGGGAGGGAGGGGTCTATGACATTATGTGACAAGGGGTAGAGAGGGGAACTATATTCGTGATGTTACATTTCAAAATATGTATATAAGTATTAAAACACGAAATTTGTAGGTACTATAAGTACTAAAATAATATACTTTTTGGGAACTGCTAAAAATAAATGAATAAGATTGCGAAATATGTGACATCACACTAGGAAGGGGGAGGTCCTACAAATGTGACCATCTGTGACAAGGACGGTTGGTAAAAAATCATGAAATTCGTGTGACGGAATTTATGGATGGCCCAAAAGTAGATTAAACCCAAGACTAGAGGCTTTGGAGTTGTTGCTGTTGTGTACCGAGGGTCTACTTCTGCCGTATTTCAGTGGCAAATAAACATAAACGTTATATCAGAAGAATATAAGTGTTTCCGTGACAACCTGAGGTCCTCTTTTCACAGTACAAAAACACCCATTCCCTTAATATGATATACTAACCCAAGTAGGTACCGAAGTGATTAATTTATTACGTCTACTCAATTGTCGATGTAAGTTGCCCCGGGCAGGATAAAAATAAACTTAGCCAGAGGTAACGATCCGGGTCGTCGTGTAAGTTCGTGGAAAATTCCACAATATTCCCGGTACAGAGTCGAGCTGTCCTTTGGCTTCGGGTTTCCTTTACAATTAAATAATTATACCTATAACGACTTTTAGTTTAGAATATTTTTTAACTTTTCTAATGGAATCACATAGAACGATAACGAGCTATGGAATTTCATAGGTAACAAACTAACTAAAGAATATGACGTGTTTGTATATAATAAAGGTTTTTTTTAAAGGATCGAAGTGGCAAACAACCATGCAGTCTACCTAATGGTAAGTGGCCACTGCCGCAGGAGGATACCCGTAAGCAACATCATATAGAACAGGGGTTTTTAGAAGTTTCAGTAGCAACGAATCTGTTGCTACCCTCGAGGTCATAGACAGCCGCCTAAAATGAAAGTGTGCTAACAACTAGACCCTTCAACCTAAACGCCAGAAGGCTGGATGTGTGGTAAGTAGAGGTTCTCGATTGACTTTTCAATCCAATAAAAATATGTATTTATGTATTATTATTTACCATTCATTGCGTTATTTAAAATATACGGCAATAAAGTTAGTTACATTTAATGAAGTCTTGCTAAACTGGACGTACCTACCTACCTATATTACAGTTTGTTGACAAAATTTATATTTTCAGCTCATAAAACAATATTATGTATATTCCTACATATAACATAATTTTATTCTATGTTTATAAGGGATAAAATATTCAATATCAATGTTTTCATTGTAAGGTTTCCTGTGTAGTTGGTATGAGCATTGGGAGCACCAAAATGTTTTCTTTAATCAATTACCCGAATATTCATGAGAATGAAGTAGGTATATTATAACACGTGTAACGAGATACATGCCCGAGACCAGGGTTTCCTATTCCAATTTTTACTTCGGCTCCCTTCGATTTTTCCGTGACGCCCTTCCAAAAAATGATATTTTGCGTAATTTTAGCAGACAATACATTGTAGCTAGGTGTACCTTTGAAGGATTCCCACCCCTAGACCAAAAATATATGTATAAACTATATAATTATTTACTAAACAACGTAAAAACACATTAGAAAAATAATGGAATAATTTATATCTTGCTTTTCTTCAGTTGTCTCAAATTAGGGCTAAAAACTCGCGCGTAGGCGAACCGTACCTATAATCTCGTGATTCGCTTAGATTTGTGCTACGAAGGCCGTGGGCGTCCCGACGCACACATTAGAAAACCCTGCTAGGTCTATTTATGTAACCTACTTGTTTAGCTAGGCATGTATTAGAAATTAATAAAATTCGAGTAGAACGCTTTACGGTTCGACTTAGGCGCTCACCGCATTACCTATTTCTCTCTTATAACGCAGTGTTAAACGTTGTTGTTTTGGTTTAAAAGATGAAGTAAGGTACATACATATCTAAGGTATTTTAACTTAGACCTCAAGGGTAGCATTAGCGGCTATATTTAGGTAATATTGCCTAGGCTTGATAACAATATAAAAAATATTCTAGTAAAAGTTAATTTTTTACATACCTAGCTATAGATATATTTATGCGCCATCTTCGCATTATTTAATTTTTTGTCGGTCTATCTCTCTGTCTTCAGGTAATTCTTCGAAGAAACCTTAGTATGTTTCTCCGTAAAAATTAATACCTAAACAATTTCATGCGAAAATAATTGGTCCTTGGCGCTACGCAGAGATCATTTGCCGGAATAATTTCAGGTCACGTACAACTTTATTGCCGAGCGAAATTCGGGAAGATACGGGTACCGGGAATTTCCGAGCATATTCCACGAACAGGGGTGTCCCGGTTGCTCCCGGGCGATATTTAACTACCCGCCAAGCGTGACTTCGTTCGCGTGAATTTTAGGTTTATTAATCAGTTAACACATTGCTACTTAAGGTAAAATCGATTTCATAAATAGCTTCATGTATGAAAGCGATGTAGTTAAAAAAAGGTAGTACTTAAAATAAAAAAGGAAAATGTAATGTTATGCTACATTGAGTTTGTGAAAATGATCAGATTTAGTTTCATATCATACCTGGAAAAACTGTGCTAAGGCCCTGAATTTTATTGTGACCTAAATATCTACCTGATATGTAAGCTACTTAATATAATTTGGGCAAATATTTATGATATAAAATAAAAGTACAAAATACATAAATTTGCAAATCGTCTGAATATAATTATATGATATCTGCATTTTATGTTCCTAAGAACACCTGCGCCTTACAACGTAAATAGTAAAGACCTTACAATGGAGCCCTGCGGAACGCCTTGGTTTATATGACGGCTTGCGGACAGATTTTCTTCCATCGCTATTATGTTGCTAATTAACCTGCTTAATACAATACTTAAAGTAGGTAAACCATTTTGCATCCGGTAACTAACAAGCATTGACAGACTGAATAGACGGCTTTCCAGAGCAATCGATATGTATATGTATATGTATTAAGCAAAAAGTGATCACGACATCGAAAAACTCGAAAATTTACGAGCGTACTAACCGTAGTTTGTAGTAGAACAACTACGCTCCTAGTAGTACTAGTTTTTTTTTTATAAGATTGAACTAGCAAACGAGTATGCAGTACACCCGATGGTAAGTGGTTACTGCCGCTTATGGACATCTGTAAGCAACTTCATATAGAACAGCGATTCTATCTGAAGTCGATCACATAATTATGCGTTGCTACTCTCGAGGACTGAGATGGTCGCTTTATATATGAGTGAGCCAGCAAACGCACCATTCCTACAAACCGCAGAAACTGCTTAACGCTAGAAATTGATGTGACTGTGGTACCTCCCCGGTCGAACTACACTGATTCTATCATCTGGAAAAACGGTGTAGCTTAACTTTGTTAATCGATTGAGATCTATAAAGCTACAGTTGTGCTTCTTAAGTGTTTGAGACTTACCTATGCGTAATACCCCGTGCCTCCAAATGCCGCATGCCGAGCGCGACTTGCAGCGCGTATTCCCGCATCGTGGAGCAGTCGAGCTGCAGTGCCGGCTCAGCCACGTAGTGGTCTCGACTCTTGGGAGCTTCGACGTACAGTTTCTCGTCTTCTGTCAGCGTTGGGTCTGAGTCGCTCATGTTTGTGTATTCCGCTGGGGAAAGAAGGTACTTTATAATGAGAAGTTACACTCCTACACAGTTTTTAGCCAACTGTGCCTGGAAAAAGGTTATATTTTGTATGGAAATATTAACATAGAATCAGCGATGTGTTAACTAGGGATGTTATGAAGGTCCTTTACCGTAACCGAAATTTCCGTTTATCCGAAATCTTTATAAAAGTACCTTATTAATAGTTTTCATCTTGCTGAGATTGTGATTATAGCCTACCAAATGACAATCTACGAACCATGTCAAAATATATTAAACGAGTAGGTAAAATCTTTTGGTATTTTCTTTACTTTACAATAAGGAAAATGAAAAATAACGCGCGCGTAAGTATCGGATAACGCGAAATAATTCAATATCCGTAACCGTATCTAAAAGGGGTTTTAATCCATGATATTTGCTATATGGATATGATACCTATATATCCGAAATTCGGAAAAAAATCTCTCGGCAAGCCCTAATGTAAACCGAGGCGTTCCGCAGGGCTCCATTGTAAGGTCTTTACTATTTACGTTGTAAGGCGCAGATGTTCTTAGGAACATAAAGTGCAGATATGATATATATATATGCAGACGATTTGCAAATTTATGTATATTGTACTTTTTATATCAATAATATTTGCCCAAATTATATTGCGTACATATCTATAACATCCCTAGTGTCAACCTCAAGTCATGTTACGCAGAATTATTCACACTTCAACTGTTGATGTAATAAAACTTTGCGATGAGCAAACTGCCAGGAGCAACTGGCATTCATATTTTATAATCCGTGTTTAAGGTGTAATACGTAAAAGTTGCTTATCAGTAAATTTGCACCTACTTTTAAGATGAACATGACAACTAAAAACTTTAGTCATGCTACCAAAACAATTTAAGATGTCATACAATTTATATTTATTACAAATTTCAGTCAAATGAGGTCTGAAATCAAAATTAGACACTCATTTTTGCATTATTTTTGATTTGTAGTTCTAATGATGGATGTGTAATGGCTTTCATGGCAACCCCCGGCAAGGGTAGAAAAAAACTCAAAAGGGTGTTGTGACAATTGCTCGAAAACGGTAAAAAATAGACATAAAAGTTGTAAAGAATGTATACTAATAGTAAGTAAATAATTGTAAATGTTAAAATAATCGTAATGTTTCTGAAAGTGTTCTTTGTGTACTGTTGTACCACAAATATTTTGTAATACAGAGAATAATAAGTTTTCTATTACCTGTCGGCATTAATATTATATCTATCAACGCCAAACTTATCTTGAACAATTTGTTGATGTAATAAATCTTGGCTCAGGATAAAATATCAGGCGCTACTGATGTTTATGTTAAAATCTGTGCCCCTAGCGACAACGGCTATAAGTTTCACTTTGACGATTGGCAATATCAGACTTATGGCTGTACTGTTATAGTCCAATTTGTAAATTAGTATGTCTGATAAATAATCAGACAATCCACTTTCCACACAGAAACAGGGACGGAAACAAATTGACATGATAGTTTTTGGACTAATAAATATAAATTAATTAAATCATTCTGAATGTGATAAATATTAATCTGTAATGTATGCAATGTTAGGAAAATAATTCTAGGCGCACAATTTTTGTGATGATAATTTTTCGTCGACATTTTAATTATTTATCAGCGCCAACCTTATCTTAAGCTTCGTTCACAATGTTGATGTAATAAACCTTTGCTCAGGGGAACATAATATTTTAGATAAAACAATAAACATAAAAAGGTATTTTCCGAGGTTAAACATGACAAACACATTATTTGAGCCTGAAAATACATAGTTATTTTGTACCGAAAATTTTCCTGCTCCTGTGTTATTGGGTAGACCCAGAATAAAACTTTTCGCTCCTTCCGCTACGTTTGCTTAACCAACAATAAAGCTTATGATAACAATGTAGATATTATAGTTACAAGTAATCATTATGATCTTACAAAGTACCATTTTTTTTTTAATATTCGTACATGAAACGTATAATATTTTGTATAATACAAGCATAACACTGCTAGGAATAACATAGAAATGGGCGCCTCAGTCGAATTCAGGATGAACCACTTAAGTTTAATCCGTACTGGTACTATGGTAAGCTATGAACTCGTCAAAAAGGCTTTATCAAAACCTGCGATGTATTGATTCCTTTAGTATCGAGTTCGTATTTACAAGGGCCTTGTTATGACTAAATGTCAAAAACCACATTATCAAACTGTCTAGTAATTCGCAAATTTTAACAGATTTCGTTATACTTTTGGGCGATTTTTTGTGGCCTTATTGGAACGGAACGCCACTCGAGTGCTTAAAGCGCCCAACGAATAACGCGATTGAATTGTCTCGTGGCCTTCCGGGTTAAAGCTGGGTAATTTTTACTGTTAGTTACATGATGTTGACATATAAGAAGAGTATACAAAAAAATAAGTATTAAGTATGTAAAGTTTACCAGGTGGTAGATCCAATGTAGTTCGACCGGGGAAGTACCACCGCCCCACATATTTCTAGCGTAAAGCAGTTCTTGCGTTTCGGTGGAAGGGTGTGGTTGCCGGCTCACATATATGAGGCGACCATCTAAGTCCTCGGGAGTAGCAAGGCATATGTGATCGATTTTAGATAGAACCCTTGTTCTATACGAAGTTGTTTACAGAAATGTCCACGAGCGGCAGTAACCACTTACCATCAGGTGGACTGCATGCTCGTTTGCTACTTCATTCTTATAAAAAAAAATACAAGCTTACTGTCTGCCTCCGAAGGTCTGCCAACACCGCTGTCTGTTCGCGACGTCTTCTTTACCTCTACGTTCCGCTTCCCTCTAGCAGTTCGCAGAAGGCTGAGCAGGTCACCTCTTGGCGCGTGTTCTAGCAGCGCTATGTAGGGTGGCTGCAGTGTGCAGCAAGCGATCAGTCTAATCACGTGTTTGTGGGAGCCAACGTGTTTCAACATTGCGATTTCTCGAAGGAAGTCTTGCATTTCTTCCTCTGTTGCGTGATCTGTAGAAGGAAGAGTAATGACTTGTAGTGAAAACAATCCTAAGACAGAATATTTTTTCTCTGTAGATATTAGAATATGGACATCTGTAACCAGCTTCTCATAGAACAGGGGATCTACTCGAAGTCAATTACAGATGCGTTGGTACGGGTGAAAACTAAGATGGTCACCTCGAGTTTAAGTCAGCTCGTCATTAATGTCATCTCAGCGAATCGCATGGGCTGCTTCACGTTACATTAGGCCTTTAAGCACCTAAGAAGAACTGTTATCTTATTTAAAGGTCTACTTTAGCCGATGTACCTACCAATGTATGATATTTGCTGGGATAGCATTTCATATTTAATATATATTACGGGATTTTGTTCGCATATACAGTTTTTCAAGTCACATTAATTACGTCGGTTAAGTTCGCGGCGCGAATTCAAAACGGCGCACAACATTCGCATCACATGCTGTAAATATCACTTTTATCCAAAAACAATAGAAGTACAACTTTAAATATAATCTAATTTCGTTTCGTTCGTCGTACGACGTCGTGAGGGTCAACGCTCAAGCACACAGTGAAACGACATCTCACCAACAAGAATAGAACCGCGGACTTTCATTTCCTAGATCTTCTTTATGTAATGCTAATTGTGCACGCGCGAAATTCATTAGGGCTGCTTCGTGCCGCCTGAATGTTAATAATTCTCTTAATGAAACTGAGAGTTGTGTTTTCATGCAAAAGCTAAAAATTGGAAGCTAATGCCCAAGCATACGTATGAGTAGCCTACCTATAATTTTACAACGCATTCCTAATTATTACAAACAAATTAAAATAAAGTTTTTAACATTTTTACCATTTGAGTACCTACATTTTCTTTACGAACGCTTCTTAGAAATCTTTTTTTTCTTATAAATATGAAGTAGCAAACGAGCAAGCAGCCCACCTTGGCAAGTGGTTACTGCCGCCCATGGACATTTGTAATTTGCAACTTCATATAGAACAGGGGTTCTATATGAAGTCGACCAATTACACTTAACGTAAACTTTAGCCATATTGTACGTAATAAATTCAAAAGTAAGTTAATTGTATGCAGTAACATTTTAATATTTAGTAACAATGTAAAATAGTAATATTGCATGTTAGTATAACGCAATATTACATTGTTTTAATATGAAAGACGTTTATAGTATTGTGACGTTACATTGTAATTTATTTGCAAGTTAATACACGAATATTACGGCAATATCGCACGGTGTGAATCAAAGGAGCCTAATGTGAGATTTTGTGAAATAACAAAATTGTGTTAATTTTTTGGGTAGTTTTTTAAAGGGTGCGATTATGAAAGGGGCGTAAAATTTAGGATTTTCCTTTTGTATCATGATTACGTCATTTTTCATCACTAGACGATTTTTTGTTACAAGTTTTGTATTATCTTAAATTTCCAAAATTTCAATTCCTTTCCTTTCGTTCTTACTGTGCGATATAACCAAAGTATTTTGTACTATAAACTCCCTTTGCCACGTTATGTGAAAGTGATTTAACTATTTTAGGAAATTATGTAAATGGAGTGCCAATATTAAATTAAAATTAATATTATGTAATTGGACTAAGGCGCTACACTCATTGCTCCCTGAAATAAATCCATATATTTTCCTATATATACTGTAATACGATTCCCTATCATTCATACCAAGATACACAAAGACGAGCAAAAAAACACATTTACATTTCATTACATGACTGACCGGGCATTGAACCCGGAACTATTTGCGCCTCAGACCTGTAATGGCGACCGCTTGAGCACGCAGCTTACCAGTGAGCATTTTAGCAGCTACAGTGACCGTATCCTCTCCAGGCATGTCTAGTTGCGCGATATGGACTCTCCCGAAGGCGCCGCTCCCTATCAGCGCTCCGAGGTGGACCCTGGACGGGCTCACTTCCCAACCGTCACCTGATTTGACGTCAGTCTGGAAACAGTAGAATTAGGATGCCTATCCATTAGAGATGTGCATTAAGATGTTTTGATATTCACAATGGCGGATTTACACGTTTGTTGTTAGTAGGCGTTGTAGTTTAGTGGCGTGGGGCCGAATTGAATTTATCGCAAGCTATTTAAGATTTAAGTCAGCGAACCTATCTGCCAGATTGCAAGTATCGCCAGATTTAAATATTCTGTCGCCTCCAAGTTCCTCCTGAGGGTCATGGTCTGTGGGACGAAAACCAATCAGGATAATATTTGCCGCCTCTAAAATTTAGTGAAACAGGTATTGTTAAAGAAAATCCGCTCAACTGTGAGGCTCATCACGTCTTTCTTAAACGGAGTTGTTGTTTTGTTACATTTAAAAGTTTTGTTTAGACCAAAAGATTATGTTTACCTCGAACTCTCTGTGTGTGTATAAAGGGCTCTCCTCCATTTGCCCTCGAGTTGGACTCCCATTTCTGTAACAAGAATATTTATGAACAACAAAAGTTTTAACTCAAGGCCTCATAATCAACAAACAATCTCGTTTATTGGAGTAGGAAGTTATAATAATTGAACCAAATGGCCAGGAATATTGCTTGGCCAGGATATAGTTCAAGGTACATTTTATTAATGAAGAAAGTTCTTTTTGTCACCCTAAGGTTTAAGAAGTACATTATTTTTTATAAAGGACGGGGGCTGGGGTGACAGATGCCACGACCACAATAATATTTTTCATAATAAAATCATAAGATACGATAATAATGACGACCCGCATGACGAGCGGTCACCGTACCGGTCTGACACGCAGTGGGCCCCGGGTTCGATCCCCGGCCAGACAGAAATGTGAATGATGGGTTTAGATTTCTGTTCCGGGTCTGGGTGTTTGTGTATTCGTCTTTGTGTGTCCATTGCACCCACAACACGGGTAGTGTAGAAAGCGTTTATAGCGATTTATATCATACTAACTGTGCCACGCAGTATCACCCGCGTTTATTAGAGAACAATCTATTAAAGACAAACAAACATAACGTGATGTTATATAGCCTAAAGCATTCCGCGATAAATTTACTATTCAACACAAAAAGATTTTTCCAATTCGAACCAGTAGTTCCTGAGATTAGCGCGTTCAACCAAGCAAACTACTGCTTTATAATATTAGTATAGATCAGCAACAAAGCGACACACCTCCATCTGCGTGTCAGAGGTCGCGTATGGACCGCGTGACGTAATGGTTACGTAACGGTCTAGTGATTTACATTTCATGTACCACTTTGTGCTTAGTACGAGTTATAATGTTTCCTCAAAAGGCCATTGTTTACGTTTTATTTACAATTTATGTACATTACACGTTATGTTTTCGTGTACGCCATACATTGCAATGTACTTTGCAATTATGGGCGAAGACGGTAACGATTATTGTTTTGAGGAAACGTTATAAGCTCGTTATAAGAGTATTGGTATGAAATAGGCAGGTCACGCGCGATTCTACGCAAAGGGGAATTTTCTATACTACTCAATATACAAAATGAGATTGTGTGTGTCTTTTTATCAACTCAAGTATTCAAGAACAACTACTTCGATTTATATTTATCTAATTAACTTAAAGGCTCTTTTTATTTCATAAAAGTCAACGATACGAAGTAGAAAACGTTTGATGGCATATACAAAGATTTAAAGTTAATTTTCTGTCCGAAATGTCCCTATCAATTTTCGTGTAACTTCAACGGTTAGCGAGTAAAAACTAAATTTCTTGTCCCATAGCGAAGCATGCGTACTTTGATTAGTAAATCATCTCTCGTCAACCCATTAATGTCCCACTGCTGGGCACGGGTCTTCTCTCAGAGTGAGAGTTTCAGGCCATAGCCCACCGCGCTGGTCAAGTGCGAATTGGTAGTAAATCATAGGAGTAGTGAAAGAAAATAACATATCAAATGCGATTGAATATTTCTCGTTATAACGTTATGTATTCTCGTAATAATGCAATAACAATTTGATAACACATCAGAAACTATGCGACATACCATCACGTGTCAGAGGTCGCTGGCGGACGGCCTGACTTACGTCAGTAATTCTGTAACCATATTGTGGTTTACAGCTTACATATCACTGGCATTGGCATGAAATAGGCAGGTCACATGCGACGTTACTTGACATCAAATTATAATTTATTCGTGTGTTAAAAAGTCGTTAAGTAATAAAATTAAACTCGATTGAATAGGTCTCTTAATAATGTAATAATACAAGGATAATCTTATAATACAGTAGAAACTTATCATGTATCGTAGTTTATGGTATGGTTATGAAATCGACTGTTTGATCACGATAATTATGTTAAGTACAATTATGAATTGTGTGTGAATGTAAAAAAAAATTAACTCCATTAATACTGACTTAACTCAAATAAGACGATTATTGGGGTATCGCAAAAGAAGATCTTGCAATGAGACCTTTTCGTACTTGTTGATGAATAAAATTAACGATTAAGTAAAGTTAGGGCGCCAATAAATCGTAATTTCAATGTAAGCAAATAGTAGACTGTAGATGGCGCTAACAGAAGCCTGTATCTGTATGTAACTACATTTTAACTTATCTTTTAATGAGTCAGTGTTCCAGCACTTGATATCTCTAATCCTGTCAGAGGTCTCTTGTGGACAGCGCGACGTAACTACCTATATTGTGATTTATATTGCAATTTAAGCATGTTATGGAGCTCCATATCCGTAACCGTAACCGTATGCGATATAAATGTTTCGGATAAATTTCGATCCGATATAAACATTTCGGATAAATTTGAATATGTTTCGAAACATGTTTTTTTTAGTTTTAGTAAATAAAACTTGAAATTGTTTAGGTAGCAATAATTATAACTAATATGACTGAATAGCAAATGATGGCATAGAAATAAAACCAAATTATTATCTATTTTGGTATTTTAAAAATAACCTAAAAAAATATAATTCGTAACCTAAACTATCCGAAACTAACGGATATTTCGAAATTATTACATATCCTTAACTGTATCGGAAACCAGTATTTTCCGGGAAAACTGCAAAAAAATTATCGATTTTCATAAAATGGGACCCCCTGTGAAACTGACCGCATACAATGACAGTCGAATCGTGACGGTCGGTAGCGGCATTGGGGAGTTATGCCCGAACATACATAAAGAAAAAAAAAAATATATAATTATATTTTTTTTCT
>DWNE01003679.1:0-16308 GCA_018249875.1 Cecropterus toxeus
TCAAAATCGGTTCAGTAGATCCAAAGATTAGCGCCTACAAACTTACAAACTTTACCTCTTTATAATATTAGTATAGACATGTTGGTTTAGTACATACTCCCGAAGTCGGCGCTCATCATATTGGATACAGTTCTAACATTATGATCAAATGTAATATATTAAGTGTCTTTAAAACAATATACAGCCGTCTTTCAATTTTCTTCATAACGCGACCCCTTTCGTATCAACATTTTTCGCGTAACGAGCAACATTTTGTTTACTTTTTGTTGAAATCTTTTTAAAAGGTATTCATTTTTTTATTGAAGTACCTAGTTTTCTCTACCTCCCTTACGACACCCTACAGAGGCACCGCGACCCTCCAGGGGGGGTTGCGACCAACACGTTGAAAAACACTTGTTTGCATCGACCCACAGACATGGCTACATGGAATTCTAGGATAGAACTGCGAGTGTAGAAAGCGTTAATTTATTATAAGACCTGCTACTCATATCATTGGTCTATCCTCCGAGTTCATAAACAATTATAATTACGGAGCATGCCGTCACCGCGCGTACGACCGAACCGTGGATTACGACTTGCTTGGTTGCCAGCTGAATTCAATTATTAGGGTTCCGCACCCAAAAGGTAAAAACGGAACCCTATTACTAAGACTCCGCTGTCCGTATGTCTGTCACCAGGCTGCATTTTGTGAACCGTGATAGCTAGACAGTTGAAATTTTCACAGATGATGTATTTCTGTTGCCGCTGTAACAAAAACTACCAATCTTTCAGGGGGGCTTACAACAAGCATGATTTTTTTGCCTTTTTTATAGATGTTGTTTTGCCATATAAATTATTTCTAAGTATTTTCTAGTGTAGACAAAAATAACTAGCTTATTGTAAGTGGTAAGGATGATTGATCGACCGGGGATGAAACATGATTAAATTACTAAAATGGCTGGTAAAAATTTAGGTTTGTATGTATTTTTAATGCGGCCTAATAACAAACAACAGAACAACTTGCCCCTTATATAAAAAAGATGAAAACGGTTTAGATAACATTCGATCTAGTTGACAATCCATGAAGTTTGTATTTATATATATTTCAAAATAATGGGTGAAACTCTACTTCAAAGTGTAATTATAGTTTCACCTACCCTCTTGATTGTCTCAAAAATTCATTGACTTACCTTAAAATAAAGTGATGATATATTTTTAAATTTAGGATTTGTCTAATATTAGTGGCAACCCTATCCCCGCGTCCAGAGCGTGGCTAGTGAGTCACGCTGTTTCCAGAACATCATAACAGAACCAACGTCACATTCCCAGAGATTCGGTGCAGGGGTGGTGTAATCATTTATTTTAATTTAAAATACACACACTTCTATTGAAATCGTTTCGGTTTTTACCCGAATGCGTCAGAAGGAGGGTAATGTTTTTCGAGCGTACATACGCTCCGCTGTCCGTCTGTCTGACACAAAATGAACATACATACACAAACGTACATACATATGTACATTTGTGTATGTATGTCCATTTTTTTGGCACGCGTTTTGACGAATCGTCTCAGTTTGCAGAATGACAGGCTATATAATTTTTAAAGATGGCGCCTGGAAATAGAAGAAAAGAGGGGGAGGGACGAATAATTTTACTATTACGACAATATGGATATCAAATAAAAGCTAGTAAATAGACCAATCTATAACAGCAGATGTTGAGAAAACTACGATGGCGCGATTCAGTATACTAGTAGCGCCATCTCTTGATGAGTCGCGGGCGATCGCCACGGTATTATAACATCGTGACATTGTACGGTTCTTTCTTCAGGGTTTCAGTCACATACATAACAACATTTAAAATGATTCAATTTTAGAAATCGTGCATAAACTTCAATAAATTCCACAAGAGAAGCTGAGGCCCTAAGAGTCACGTTCTCACGAATTCAGTGCACTGCTGTTAATGCGATTAATTATAATTACTATTATGTAACAAGTACATAATTGGTTTAACGAATGGAGCGACCTACATACGACCCCAAGGATTCAATGGTCGTAACCATGGGACATCATGTTTGAACTTTTGGTCAAATGAATAATGTTTGTACAGGATTAGTGTTCTAATGATATGTCATACGTCAAAATCCGTCAAGCCGTTTGAGCTATGGCGTGCCATGATATGGCGTGCAAAAGATAGACATGCATGCATACATACATACAAACAAACAAACAAACATACATACATACATACGCTCGAAAAACATTAACCTCCTTCTGTCGCAGTCCGGTAAAAAGAGCAAGTTATTAACTCTTAACCACGAATCTCTCGCCAGCCCTAATTACGACCCAAACTAAGGTCTCGATACAAGTTCACGATGAAGTTATTCGCTGATTCACCCCTACACCTTCCTCGCCGTTCGGGACCCGCTTGTCCAGTTTCCGACTGACACTTCAACACTCAAGTATGCTGACAATGTTAATCGACATTACTTCGTTTTTGTTATGTTATACAAAATGACGAAGGTACATCATAGTATGATGATAAATTACTAAATAATAGTTTGGTTTATTGAAATAAAGTCTTTTATTCTGCTATCTAAAGTTGTTGCAAATGCGTTAATATGAGTGAGTAAATTTCGTTTACGTAAATTACATATATAAAATTTTACTCTCCTTTTTTCATACTGGCTCCTTGAATGGCCAAGACAAGAAATAATATTGTCGCTACTAATAAGGTCATTTATCATTGCCAAATGTATCCGCATGGCGGATGGGTCACCATACCGGTCTGACACACAGTGGTCCCCGGGTTCAATCCCCGGCCAGACGGAAATGTGAATGATGAGTTTAGATTTCTGTTCTGGGTCTGGGTGTTTGTGTATTCGTATTTGTATGTTTATGGCACCCACGACACAGGACAGAATCCTATTGTGGAGGAAAAGGGGAGATCTCCCACCAGGCGATGCCACTACCTGGGACCGCGGTCGATGTTAACTTCGGCCCATTTCTATATATACTAAGATTCTATCAAACTCTGATAGTGTGTTCGAGGTTGCGTCTTCTGATTGACCAGTGTCAGTATGACGCGTATGACGTACTCCTTTGTTGCTGGTGGTCTTCTTGCATGCTCAGCATTTCATGTGAGGCGCGAGCTCATATTACTGTAGGTATCGCGCCGCTACACAACTGTGGGGCTATGAGTGTCGGAAGCGTTTATGTAAAAGCCTTACCTGAGGCTAGTTACAGATGCGATACTACCCGTCAGTACCCGGATAGGTATAAATCGCACCCTTCTAACCTTTAAACCAGAACATAATCGTGCTTAAACCTGATCTATCTATAACCTTCATCCTCCACCTTCTATTACCTTAAACATGACCAAATAACTTATTTCTATACTAAAAATTAAGTATGAAAATTAATAATCGAAACAGTGATTCTCGTCTTATTAGCACACGATCAAACAGATATAAATATGTAGGTTTCAAATATGTAAATTTATAGTAAATTATATTCCATTACGAGCAACGCTTCACTGAATATGAAAACAAGTTTTAATACGTTTTTAAACGTTTGTTTAAGTGCATTAATGAATCAGTGACACTCGGTCAAGATAGGTTGGTTTCATTTACACTCAGATAAGATATAACACGTATTTAATTGTTTATAGTATATATCGCCGTAACTGGCGTACACCGACCGTTTAAATATAATTGATGCCCGATTACTGCGTGGATTTGTAAAGGACTAGCTTACTGCCACATGTTCACTTGCTTAGGACATGTTTACCACGTTAATTATAAATTATAACGCTTTTTACACTTATAGCCTCACACGCGGATTTTCTTCTGTATCGTGAGTGCCATGGACACACGCAACGACGAATAAACATACTCCCAGGCCTAGAACAGAAATCTAAATTCATTAATAATTATTCAGATGTCAGTTCTTCAAAAAAGATATCAATTTCTGATTAGCGATAAGACTGCCTTTTTTATTTTTTAAATGGTACTTTTCATTGCTGTTCCTATTTGCGTAAAATCAAATGTGCTATAATAATAATGTAACCGTACCAAAGCATTCCAAAGTAGACAAACGCTAGCGTTTCTAAAACCTCAAGCCTTGACACTACCCGCCTCGGAATTCCCAGACTCAACGGAGCCGAGAGCGTTTGTCTGCGAGCAATGTCGGGACGATAAATTCCATCCAACCGAAACTGCATTGCGTATACCGCATTACGCATTGCAGTGGTCCGGTGGCTGTGGAGGCGATTCCATGGCGTCTGAAAGAAAAAAATATACTG
Source organism: Cecropterus toxeus (assembly GCA_018249875.1). Lineage (NCBI taxonomy): Eukaryota > Metazoa > Arthropoda > Insecta > Lepidoptera > Hesperiidae > Cecropterus > Cecropterus toxeus. The sequence goes on from DWNE01003679.1 coordinate 4,279, forward strand.
CGGTGCGGGTGTTCCCAGGCGGGAAAATGTGCGACAGTAAGGGTCTCTTCACATGATAGGTTTTTGTTACGCGCAGATTTTGTTTTTTTTTTTTTTTTTTTAAACACTCTATACTCATAGCCCCATAGTAGGATTTTCTCCTGTGTCGTGGCTGCCATGGACACACAAACACGAATACACAAACACCCAGACCCAGAACAGAAATCTAAACTCATCATTCATATTTCTGGCCGAGAATCGAACCCGGAACCCACTGCGCGTCAGACTGGTATGGACACCGCTCGGCCACGCGGGTCCTGTTTATGTGCGAAAAACGATATAAAGTCGACTTTTTCTATTTTTAATCGAAAGTAATACACTCAACTATTGAATAATATATGTACTTACTGTAAATTATATTTTATCATTAATTTATAAAATTGTATTATAGTGAACGGATATTCGTTTGTAACTGAATATAAAAAGTTTCACCGAATATTGTTCTAGAAACTGCTGTTTGAGTAATAATAACTGGAGACGTGTATGCATACGCATTAAAAGTGTTTGTAAAAAAATTACGTACCGATAATAACGCATCGGTAGAGTCTGATGTGAAATGGCCTTTATAGCACAAAATGAACAACGGCCCGCTGCCAAATGCTGAACTTTCTTTTATGTGGAAAAATAATCCGGTTGAAATATGTACTGTTTTCTAATATAATATCGGTAAATATGACGGCCTTATTCGTAATTCCCCCTTTTAATTTTATTAAAAAAATTAACTTATCACATTATTTTTTTCCAAGTGATCATGGATCAATGAATGTATAGCGGCCGTCACATTAAACGGGGAATATATTATAATACCTGTTTCCACACTCATAAGCATGGGCGTAGCTTTGTTAAAGGGGAAGTCCAACAGCGGTTGTTGGCGAAAGAAAACAAGAGGCTTCGATCCCCAAGGTTCCTTCCTTACATACGCCAATGCTCATAGCCCGATACATACTATGATCTTTATGACAGTTATTAATACACAAAGTTACGCACATATCGATATACAGGACAGAAATAAAAAAAAAGTATAGACTTGAGCCTGGCCGGGGACTGACCCCGGAACCCACTACTGCGTGTCAGACCGAAATGTTGGCCGCTTCGCCACGCCAAGTTATAATTGGTTTTTATTTATAGGTTATTGGCAGATATGATTCCACTATCTATCATTTATTTCATCAGGATTTTTTTAATAAAGTGTGACTTCATATAAATTTGACGACCCGTTTGGTGGAGTGGTCACCATAGCGGTCTGACACGCAGTGGGTTCCGGGTTCGATCCCCGGCCAGACAGAAATGTGAATGATGAGTTTAAATTTCTGTTCTTGGTCTGGGTGTTTGTGTATTCGTCTATGTGTGTCCATGGTACCCACGACGCAGGAGAAAATCCTACTGTGTGGTTATGAGTGTAGAAAGCGTTTATGTATGTATTAAAACGTATCTTATTTATGCTGTTATTAAAAGTACAATGCACATAAAAAATAACAGTAATCCGCTGATTGCTTGGCAACTAAACCTCTCTTCCTGTTTCTTTTTCTGCGACATTTAAACAATTTTGAGCATACTCCAATACTGTTCCATAACTTAATTTGGATAGCTTTCAATTTGCTTGTGCCAAAAATATCGAGCTTCCCATGACATCTCCATAACCAAAAGCAAATAGATGGCAGAAATCTTAATGGTTGAATCCTGAAGGCACCCACGATTCACCTGCTTCTGCCATATACCGGCAATGTTAAGTTCTGCTGTGTTCTGCTCTGCAGGGTGTCGTAAGAAAGACAAACTTATCTGAGGCGTCCCAACTTAATCTTCTGAGAGAAACGCTTTTATGGCCAAGTTTAGGTCTGACTCCTGTCTGGGTTTAATTTAAATATCCACAATAATAATCATTGACCACCCACGTGGACGACATACTGCTTCTATATTATAAAAAAGAAATATCAATCTTTTCGAATACAACCGCTCAGTGTTCTAAAAGAATTTATCATTTGTGTGTTTATAGATAATATGTGTGCATTTCAAATCAGCGATAGCTCACCGCCCGATGATGTCATCGTGAGGCAACACTAACGAGACGGTCACGGCGGTGTTGCCATCTATATTTACATACCAATAAAACCTTACGACCAATGGAATAATGATGATATTACAACCTCCACAATGTAACAAAAACTCACTCGTGTCATGGTACAATGGATCGTTTTTTATTATAATATATACGATTTAGTTTTAATAAAGATATCTTGAGAAGACGCGTGCTGAGAACGTCACATTAACCTTCATTATTTGCCTTGTTTTCATAGTTATTTTAAGAAGTTCTTTAATTATAACCGAGAGAAAGTTTTATCATATTGTTGATTTAATTACTTGGATTTACATAAATATCACATAATTTTATTCTACAGCACAGTAGCCCAAAAGATAAGCAGACATTTATAAATGCAACTTAAAACATAATATCCAGGTCATGTAGCGAAATGAGCGCGAATAACAAATTAGCATCACAATCGCCCATCATAATTCGCCAGTCACACCGATCGACAACAATCGGTCCAACAAAGCGATGAAAAATAAAAACAAATCATTATCGCGATAACCTGCTAAGCTCGTCGAGCGGAACGTAGCAGGACAGACGTCCGCGTGGCGTGACTCATCGCGAGGGAATGACACCGACGCGCGAACCGCGAACGAGTTCTTTTTTTTTTCTTAAATTTTTCACAGCGAAGACCGCAAGGCCGTTATGCCATGTTGTCCAATTTGACGTAACGTCGCAAAGGGGGCGGCGGAGTGAGTCTATGTAATTGGTGTAACCTTACGGGTTATGAAAACATTCGTTTGTTTACCAATTTTCTGAGTTTCCAATGTTAGCACGTTTCGCGGTGCTCGGATAATTGATTTAATGATCGTTGGCAGGGTCGACGTTGCATTCAGTTGGAACTGCGTTGAATTTGTTTTTACTTAGGTTCGGAGAGCATTCACAAGTATATGACGATTAACACACAGTTGTGAGGCCATAGTCATGCTAGAATTGAAACATTTTTTTAAGGCTAAAAGGCTACAAACCTCAAACTCGTGTTCTGGTATGAACAACTTGGTAATACCCTAATACATTTGGTTTCAATTGGACTTTAGAGGCAATATCGCCATACACTCGGTCTTATATAGGTTCGATAATCCGTGATTGTATGTGGACGGCAGGGTCTTAATATTAAATTAAGGAATAATTTATTGCACTTGTCGGCCAAATTGTACTTTATTCTTATTGACAAAAAGATTCTTCCTTTCATAGCCAATGAATTTTAATTGCTGAAAAGGGGTGACAACCCTAGTAGGACTATTCGACACCAGGAAACAAAACTCGACTGCTGTTTCTTTTTTCAAAATACGCAAATACCTAAGCGTAACAAACAATATTCCTTTCGATCAAGTGGTGCCTACAATACTACAAACAAAACTTGACCTAAATTATCAAGAAATTGATTTATAAGCCGTATCGACACTTGCTAGTAATTATCGAGATACCAACAGCATTCCTGGAAGTCAGTTTTCCAATACTTGAAAGTAATATCTTGTACTAGCCACTGAGCTCTATAATCATTTTAAAATTTATTGACTGGGGTGTGGAGTAGTGACATTATACAACAAGATTTACCTTAGAAGACGGTTGCATGTTAACAACAAATTCCAATAAGTAAACTATACAAATATATTAAAAAAAAATCAGACGAATTGAGAACCTCTTCCTTTGTTGAAGTCGGTTAAATGATGGTATGTCTCTGTTTGAGACTCAATCACGCAAAAACCGCTGGTCCGATTTACATGAAATTTTGCATGAATGTAGCTTATTTACTTGGTCAACTTATATGCTTCTTTTGATTTCGATATTTTACACGATTAACAGACAGCGACTATTTTTGTGTCCCCTAACGAAGCACGAGTACTTCAGCTAGTTGTTAATAAACGTGAATTAAAAAAAAAAACAAAAAATAAGTACACAACTTGTTTATATAGATTATTACCTAGCGTCTTTACTTTACATATGCTATATGATCAGTTGCAACGGTGAATGAAATATGTATCTATATTATAAAGTAGCATACGGATCATAACTTTTTCAATGTGATAGAAAGAGTAATGTTCGACCGGGGAGATATCACCACCACTCCTGTTTCTAATGTAAGCATCTTGAATTTCGTTGGTTGCTTGCTCACTCTTATATGAAGCGACCATCTTACTCCTCGATAGTAGCAATGTATTTATGATTCTATATTATTACTTACAGACAGATGAGCAGCAGTGACCATTTACCATTAGATGAAAAGCTGCTACCATAATACAGAATAATTAAGAAAGAACACTTTTAAAATTATGCTTTACAAGGCATATATCATTAATTAACTCACATAATAAGAATAACAGTAGAATTTAATTAGCGTATACGTGCACGGAGTCACTCAGACACGACAGGATGAATTTAACTGATAAACAGCTCCAAAAATATTCTTTTTATTTTACATTTTAACGAGTTATTTAATATGTGCGATGTGATGAATGCATGCATGTTTATGTGTGACATGTGCACCTACTTTGATCATCCCCACGCACTGCAGGCGCGGGTACTATTGCCTAAAGACCCCATAGGGAAGGCCTATGTCCAGCAGTGGACTTGAAATCACTGCCGAATGGAATACCTATACCTATATTTAATTAATTAATTTATCATTTTTATTTAGTAATGTCAATTAATATGTTTTTTTTGTCCGTATGCGTTGTTGTTTGCGCCTATAATTAAGGTAACATTTGGTCATGTATCATGTAAGATTTTGTACACTTTCGTATTGTTGATGTATTCCTTGTTGGTGCAACATTTACCTCCTGTGTCGGTGCCACGTGCACACATAAAGACGAATACATAAAAACACCCAGACCCAGAACAGAAATCTAGATTCATGCTTCGGATCTGTCTGGCCGGGATCGAGCCTGGCATAAATTCAGTCTTCATGTAGTTTCCGTATTCATCTCATTTAGTTTTCACGGTTCGTATAGTTTAAAGATTGTGTATTGTGAGTCACATTTCATCCGAGCGATGCCAGGTTTTCGTTTAGTACATCATAATTACTAAATACTGTCAATACTCCAATAATTGTCTTAAATGCAAATTATAATGGCGTAACCATATAACCTTCAGTAAACTGATTGCATATTACAGGGTTATTATGTTTCGATTTGAATTACATTATTAAACTCGTGGTCATATCATTACTGAAAGCCTATATTGTATGTAAATTTATGTGCATATGATTGTCTGGGTTTACATTGAACATTTTTATTTGACTTTTTGTCATATTTTTTATGGTCATAGATTGACTGACTTTTTACCCGACTGGGTCAGAAGGAGGGAAATATTTTCCAGGATATGTATGTAGGTTTGTTTGTTTATATGTATGTCCATTCCTTTGGCACGCACTACAGGTTAAATGGCTTGACGGATTGTGACATAATGACATATCATTAGAAAGAGTGGCGTGAATAAAATGTTAGAAGTGACGAATTTTCTACTATCACGATAATATCGATATTCATTATATACACATACATTATAATATATTACTTGTTTTAATTGTATTCTTAACGGATGTATGTTGACGATTTTTTGCATTACGCAAAAGTGATATGGTAAGCTTAAAATAAAAGAGAATAATAAAAAATAAGCATCTCGGTATTAGGTGAAGTAAAGCAGCGCCGATTTTACGCTTTACTTTCTAATCACATCTAATTAATATTCAAGCACCCGACCCACTAATTAACCATTCTAATTTCCCGACTCATTTCAACGCTCTCACACCGAAAAACCTAATTAAAATGTAGAAATTTATACGAAAGGAGAGCAAAATCAATAAGTATCTAGTTTCACTAGCACGGAGTTCATTAAAAATTGTTATTTCGAATGTCTCAGAGGCAAAGGCTTCTACGGAACTTAATTAAAGACTCCAGTTCGTGTCTTGTGAATCAAAGAGACTGATGTTTTAAGGCGAGCTACAATCGTTGCTTGTCTATTCATTAAGCTTTTTGAACGATTACGTTTCCTCTCCAGAGGCTAGAGTTTGTTATCGAGATTACTTTTACATTTTGAAGTTACGCCTGATTAGAAACTTGACACTGTTAAAACGGAATCTCGAACTTAAATTCGATATTTTGTTAACTTCTTTGTAGTTAACAACTACGAAGCACTGAAGCTAAATAAATATTTACATTTTATGTATTTAAGGCGTTGTATGTAGAATTTAATTTGATGGTAATCCGCACTTGGCTATGGTTTATGATTTAAGAATTTATTTCTCAAAAGAAGAAAAAACATTCACTTGGAGATATAACAATTTAAACATATAATATAACTACAACACGAGGGTATATGCAAAATTATAAGAAACAGATTGTCTTAGATGTAGATGATGAAGGTAAGTGCAAAATTCGTACAAGGAATAAGAGATAAGTTGACTATCAACAATGATTTATTGCTATACCGATATCAATATATTTCACATTCGGAGGCACTATCAGACAACAGAATTAAGGTGGTAGACTCGACTTCGGCGCTACCACTACCACATCGTTTTATATCTGATAGAATTGTTCGCGTTTTAGAGTCAAGGATGTGGTACTCTTACCATACCATTCAAACCGTACGTACTTACTTTGTCTCTCTAGATATACTTTTTCGGAGCGTTCTCACTTAGTCCTCAAAGGTAGCAATCTTTCTTTGGTCTATATCAGGTTAGATAGATCTTATTGAGTGTTGATTTTGATATTCATAGGCGGACAGTAACCACTTACCACCTGCTATACTTTAAAAAATATGTGTGTGTACAATTCAAAAACGGCAGAAGCGAAACTTCTGAAAGGTAGCCTACGAGACATTGAAATTGATATAAATAAAAATTATACTTTTTCAAAAAACGATTAAGTAATCACTGTAGCCCACATTCGTACTCATTATTTCGCTATGACACTTGATATACATATTATACAAACTATGAGGTAAAATCGTTAGCGTGATTAAGAAAAGCGTACAGCGCCATCGAGTTTAAACGCTGAAAACTGCAAAAAAGAGCATTCGTAACTCATTTTTTCCACATTTTAAATAACAACGATTCTTAAGAAGTTTCACTTCAAAAAGCTCTTAAGTATTTATGATTGTCATTTTTTGCAATGAAAATTGTGTCTTAATTTAAATGATAATGGCAATCTTGAGCCAAGTGCAAAGCATTAAAGAAATCATGAGAGTAAGTTGATTTAATCTCACAAATCAGTATAGTGAAACTGTCGCGAAACCCAATCGCATTTCCGTCTCCGTGCCACTAAGTAACCCGAAGTCCTTTAAACAGGATAGCTAAGTGGTAAGTTTCTTTCCTTTTTCTTTGTTGTCTTAGTTTGCTTTGTTGGCGCTTCCCTTTTAAAGTCTTTCCAACTATTTGGCTCGGGAAAGGATTCGGTTAGTTGTATAAAAGATCTTATTTGCAAACTATTTGAAATTAATTTACTGACCTATTCTTTCCATAAATATTACAAATACTAGAATATATTTTTTTATATAGCAATATATAGTAATTTATTATTATCTGTATTCATAAATTGACTGTAATTAATATATTCGATATAGAGGATATGTAGAACACAAAGATAGACAAAGGATGCGAGAAAAAATGTAGGTACAGTAAATAGTATTTAAATAGGGGTGGAAAAATAAAAAAAGAATTACTATTAAATCTATTCTGTCTACCATGCCGATATACCTAATGCAGCCGTTTTGCGGGGCAGGAGAGATGATATATTATATTTAAAGGGGCTTTCCTAACTTATTTATCATAGTGTACTAAGTACAGGGAAAAATACAACGACATTATAATTAGATAAATCGATTATGAAAAAGAAAGTCTTTGAGTTTCTCTCCCGATTTGCTTAGTTAGGGTAGTAAAAAAAAAATATTGTGACTGACAATTTGCGCCACCGAAGATTCCTAGTTCTGCGCCTAGTTCAAAATAAAGGCATTACGTTTCATTTAGTAATTTTAATTTTAAATTATCGAATCTGTGGCCACACCAAAACACAGAAGACAACACTGCGGTTATAAGATAGAATGAAAAAATGAATGAATGAATGCATTTATTTGTTTGTAGTACTACATGGTTAGGTTAGGCATGGTTAGGTTGTTGAACTACATAAGTGACGCGATGCTGTTTCCGGAGAGGAATCATAAAGCGTTCTTCCTTCAAAATAGCTATTTCACTTTACCAAAAGCACATAAATTGATGATCCTCAATATATGTTGTATATCCTCAATAAGGCTCCCAAATAGAATGTGGGCAAATATAGGGTCTGCATCAGGAAAGCGTTTGTACATGTTGTGTAAGCCTAAGGATTATTTCGCTCGACACAGCTCAGAATTCGATTCCCGATATTATTTCGGCGGCAATAGGATTATTGGGCTGTTATTGAAAATTTATTGTTCGGTGATTCTCTGGCATACGGAATACGTATACAAACTCGGAAAAAACATGGAGCTAACAAAAACCTATTTTGTCACCAGAAAACTGTATCAATTAATCGAGACATGAATTACGTGAATATTTTTGACGATTCTAATGATATGTCAAGCGTCACAATTCATCAAGCCACGAATTCATATAGAAAAAGACATACATACAAACAAACATACATACATACGTTCAAAAAACATTACCCTCCTTCTGACGCAGTCGGGTAATAAGAATCAAATTCAAAATAATCATTCCCAAAACAACTGAAATAATAATTGCTAAAACCACAAGTTATCAAACCAAATAGTTACGCATAAACACAAGTAACCGTTAGTATTGATTGGATTTTAAAATGGAAATTCAATAAACTATCATCTATAATATGTGACGTACTAGAAAAGCTGTCAATTATGATAAATAATAGGTCGGGGCAAAATTATTTTCATATTTTGTATTTATTTTTAGAAATCAAACCTCTTTGCCTGTGCTGAATGTAACTGGCTGTCTTTTTATACCATTAAATGTGACATTCTGAAGATGCAATTAATGAAATAAAAAACTAGTTCCTGCCATTTTTAAGTTGTGATTCAAGCAAGCAAAATGAACGTATGTGACAAAGAAATTCGGTACATTTTAAAGTTTTATCACAAAATTCTTTTAGTATAATTCTATTATTCTTTCTAGTATTTTTATTTCTTCAAGCGAACTTAAAATACAATAATACGACTGAAAGTAACAAGAAAGTTAGATAAAAACAATTTTACATTTAATCAAATGCCACTTAATTAAACTTCCTTTTTCTTCGACGATGATAATATAATAAAATTTTGCCGTGAGTGGATCGGGCTCGTATTTTCGGTTCCGTATAATATACGGTTGCGAAATGGACTGCATTGTATTTCGGGTTAAAATAAATCATTTGTTCTACTATTGTTAAACTATTTTTTACGTTCTAATATTCAAGAATCATGACTTGCAAACTATTTCTGCAAACAGCAGCATTATTGCACACTAATAGAGCCTTATTGTAAGGCAATTCGGAGGGCGTGGTAAGAGAGACATACCTATTAGAGGCGTTCCAACGAAGTCTTCAGGGATATAACCTTAGGTAAGTCTATACCTTTATCTGGTGTATATTACAGACGTTCAAGGCCGGCAGTGCACATTTATGCGTATATAATAGAAAGCAGCAAAGAAAGAGAAAGTCACATTGAGGAGCATAACTCATGTTTCCTTATGTGACGATTTCTACCAAACAAAACCGCAACACCCCAAACTCCAACCGCACTCCGCTTTATTAAGCCACAAACAGCGTTCCAATCAATTTACATTTTTATTGAAGTGAAACAAACTTCTTTATCGACGTTTGAGGGAAATTTTACGTCACATTTTTTGTATCGCGTCACATATTCCTGTTATTCTGTTACGCGTCACATTTTTATTATTTAAAAACTGCACAAAAGCTTAAATATTCATTTTTGACATTCTGCTGGGGTTCAATATCTCGACCAAGATAAGCCAGTTCAGTCCGTTAGTGTATTTTTACACCACGGTGGTATTTAATGTTGCTTACAAAATTTGCTAAACCTAGCACGTTTAATACAAGCTAATTGTTAAGTATTTATCTGTGGACTAGATGTAACTACTTGTCTATTCAAAATAATTAAATTAAAAACTTCACGCTTTAATGTATTTTTTCTTCTGAATGTTTCACGAAGTTTTGGTTATTTTTAGAAAACTCTCTCATATAATTTAAAAAAAATCAGTGGTGCCTGGGATTTGAACCTTGGACACTCGATTGAGAGGCTGGGTTTTAACGATTAGGCCACCACTGCCTAGACATATTTTATTACTTGAAATATTATGTTTATTATTATTTAGTTTCATTTCTACTGTGTTAATTGCACACAGTCTTTTTATTTACATACGGATCACTAAAGAATCCGTATTTCGCTCAATGTAACGTTAAAAATTACTTTTGCTCGAAGGCAACAAGGTTTTTAAGTAATGTGTATCATTTCCATGAAATATTCAGTATTAGTATAATTTATTTTAATGCCGCAAATGGATGATGTTTGTTCTCTTCAATATAAATGGGTGGTAATGTTTTTATTATATCTCACGTCGTTATAGAAAATGAAGATATTTCGCATAATAACGGGTACAAACACCAGTTTGTTGTTGCTTTATGAATCATTGTTATAATAAATACGCAGTAAAATAAATTTATCTTGTTTTTTAGTTTTCTTTGTTTATTCATTCCTCTTTTATTTTCATTTTTGTCCGTTGCATTTTTTGTCCTTGTTTTCATGACTCGAGTTAGATGCAGAGTAAATAGAATAGGAATAGCTTAGCTCTCTAACCATTATTGATTTATGTTTTGTGCTACCCTTTTTTTTGCAAAAGTATTATGGATTATTTGCTTTATAAAATAAAACAAAAATATAACAGTACATTTAAAATAAAACCATCGCACCAGTTTAACAATTTTTATTTTTTACTTAACTGGAAACAAGTCACTGAATTTCAAACAAAAATTTCGGTCTCTCACAAACGAATAGGAACTAAAGAAAAATAAGGTTTATTAAAAAAATTATAACTGTACGGCAGAATATGAAACAAGAAACTTTATAGAAAAAATAACTAATAATTTTAGAAATATCTATGGAACTGGGTTTTAAATCGATGAAGTTTTTCCAAAAAAACGTTACTAATCGAGTAACTTGAGCGCAAGATGCTGCGGCACTAAGATCACGCCACTATCCCTTCCCATAACTCCAGCTACTCAAAGGCACTTTAAGTTTAAAGGTGACGCACAAAAAATATACGCAAATAATTAACGTGGTGGGTATGACATACCCGGCCACACTGTCGCCGGGTTAAACAGCTTGAAACCTTCGTGGGCGCTCTGCGAGCCAATGTAGATTTTAAATCCAAATTAATAAACGGCATTTACCATTTCCAAGTTGCTAATATACCGAGATCGATAAAACACGCGTAGTGCAGAGGTTAAGGCAAAATTATCTTTTTTGGCGAAGGCCTCTGGTCAATAGTCATAAAAAAAAAACATAAGCGATTTCTGAACTCATAGCCCCACAGTAGGATTATCTCCTGTTTCATGGGTAACATGGACACACAAAGACAAATGCACAAAGAGGAATACACAAATACCTAGACCCGAAACAGAAATCTAAACTTATCATTCCCATTTCTGTCTGGCCGGGGATCGAAGGCGGGACCCACTGCGTGTCAGAGCGGTAATGGTTATTCCAAAACTATCTTAGATCATTAACTTGTCAGAAACCAGTCGTCTCCTGTTAAATATTAGTAGTTATTATGAAATGAAATAATGAATAAATTTGACCTAAATGAACTATTAACATCGTTAATAAAACTTTTTAACAAAAAATAGAAACCGACTTCCATGTCACCAAAAAGCAAAAAAATAATTTAAATATATGTT
>DWNE01003680.1:0-16306 GCA_018249875.1 Cecropterus toxeus
AGTTAAAAAACGTTCGGTTATATGTATGTCACATTACATTTTTTTAAACGCGGGTGAAACCGCGGGTTCAGCTAGTTTTTACATAAAAAGAGAATGCTAAAAATAGTTACCCTTTGGTTTTAGACTTTCATATGTCTTTTTTGCATAAAAAGAGAACGCTAAAAATAGCACACGTTTGATACGAGGATACCATTTAATTTTCTATTCGGAAGGTCCTTATCACTTTTCATGTACCTCTAATGGTTAGCGAGTAAACTTAATTTTTTACTCACGTAAAGAACTACAGGTGCTTCAGTTACCATTATTATTTTTTGGTTTAAATGACCCATGTGAAGCACTTATTTATTAAAGCTTTGTTTAATGTGTATTCTCTCCTTTAAAAAATGAAGTACATAATGATAAAGTAATATTTCATATTAGATTTTTCTATACAAATTAATATACAAACGAGGCCACCTTACGGTAAGTGGTAACTGCCCGTAGACATCTGTAAGCAACTTCATATAGAACAGGCGTTCTATCTGCAGTCGATTACAGTTGCGTTGCTACTTCCGAGGATTAAGATGGTCGCCTTTTATGTAAGGGAGCTGGCAACCAAAACCTTCCACAAAAGCAAGAACTGCTTTACGCTAGTAGTAAGCGTGACGGTGGTACTTCCACGGTCGAACTGCTCTGGTTCTAGCTACGGCTAAAATATGAATCTAAAACATAAGTATAAAAGGTAAGTTCTAAGATATAACAGAAAACTCTTAATATTCTAAAATAACTTTTAGCATCATTTTATGATTCGAGAATCTCATTTACCTCCTTTCCTCCATTGACTTCGTTAGTCGCTTAAATGCGGTTTTTCGTTTTATTACTATGCTCTATATTTTACGTTGAAGATTTACTGTATTTCACTGACTTAAACATTAAATATGATGAAATGTTTTAGAATGAAAGTGCTACCAGTAATATAATCTATCTTATTATATACTTTTATGCTAAATACCAGCGTTACCCAGTCTTTTTCAGTCCGTGGACCCTTACGACATCAAGCACAGTTTTCACGGACCCCCTTTATAAAATAAACAGCAAAAAAACGGATTACGTATTTATTTTAGTTATTAAAAAAATGACACCGCGGACTCCCATACATATATTCGCGGACCCCCAGGGGTCCGCGGACCACAGGTTGGGAAATACGGGTCTATACTAATATATATAAATAAGATGGTGTGTGTATGTGTGTTACTCAAATACGCAAGTACCACTGATCCGACTTACATGCAATTTTACGTAAATGTAGCTCATTTAACTGGCCAGTCTATAGGCTACTTTTCATTTCGATATTTTTCGCTATTTAAAAATGGCGACTATTTTAGTAACGCCACAACACTCTTTTATTTCAGATTTTCATATTACCATTTTAAATAAAACGAGAACTATAAAATAGCTAACATTTGATGGTATATACGAGGTGAACATTTAATTTTCTATCCGGAAGGTCCTTAACACGTTTCGTGTTTTTTCAACAGCAATTATAATTTTCTTTTGCCACGTAGCGAAGAACGTGTACCTACTTCAGCTAGTACCCATGATAATTCCAAACAAAATTGTGTATTGGAATATCTCATTTGTATCGTATCGCATTGTTTTATTTTACTTGTAATAAATACTACTTCACACTAGTTTAAACCGAGTGACTTTGAAAAAGACTTGTGTAATAGGCAATACTTGAAGCAGCGCGGTATAATTAAATTAGTCTTCCCACTGAAAAGGTTTCATCGTCATGACCAACTACTTTACAACAAGTGGATTTTTCCTACTAACTTTGTAAAAATACTTGGTATTTCAAGGTTTGAAAAGAAATAGTTTATTAATGGCTACATTCTTTTCATTTTAACGTTCAGTCTTAACGAGATTTTTTATCCATTAAATTCACAATTGTACCCGTACTGCATTTTTGCAATTTTGTTCAGTTATGTGGTTCTAACGTTAACTGCATTTAAAATATTTAATATAAACCATCATGATCATGATATAATACGTTGTTTTCAACCCAGTACTGTCCCACTACTGGGCAAAAGTGTGTAGATGTACTATAACACACGTTTCGATCAGGGTATTCTGTAACCATCATAACAATAGAACATTGTATATTTCACCATTTCCTATAAGAAATGGAATTGTTTTATCAATACTTATATTCTCGAAGAATATAGTTTATTATATGTATAATTTATATTGTGAAGTTCTAACCTCTTTCTTATTGCTATGGGTTAGCGCAATTGCTTACTTTATTCTGCTAATATAATTTCTGTACTGTGAAAGGCTGTCTTGCCGAGTGTCGCTGCGAATTCGTGAGAACTTTATAAACTATTTGTGCCCTAAGGAAAACATTTCAACAGGAAAAATTGTCATCTTTCACAAACAACTGGGACGGTTCGAGTTTATAACTGAATTACGTAGTATACAGGGTGAATTTTCAAGTGGATTTGAATGTCCGAATCCGAAACTACGAAAAGAGAAAAATGTTTAAAAGAGTTACAGGACTAAATTTAAACTAAACTGTGTATGTAAAACATTTATTTGTTCAGCCCCTTAAGCCACTTACTTAAAAGTGTTCATTTGCAAAAACACGTTTATATGTAAAACCAGCGATGAGGCAGATGGTCTAACTCAGGGTTTCTCAAAATGGGGTACGCGGACCCCTTGGAGTATGCACGGTAATCGTAAGGGGTACGCAAATAATTAACGTAATGACAATTTCATATATAATGGCACACATTCGACAATTAAAAGTAAAGTTGCTTTTAGAAAAACCCCAAATATGTTGTTAGTTAACATCACATATTTATTACCCTGATTATTACCTTAATCCTTTATTATTATACTACTCTAAGTGGAGGTAATTTTTAAAGTTCTTCGTAATTTTAAATATCGAAAGGGGTATGCGGAGGCATAAGTTTGAGAAACCCTGTTCTAACTGGTGGAAAGTAGTTATCGTCGTCTATGGACATAGGCAACACTAACAGGCATAGGCCCGCTTTTTGTACCTTTCTTGAAGGACGGCAATACCTCGGGCGAAAGTTAATTCCACATGTTGCGTGTTGGTAATAAGGAACGTGCAAAACAAATTGTTGGACTACACCACGAGTCCAGTTGAGTATTTCTACTTTATTGCGCCATTGGATAATGCTTCGCTCTGTTTCTCGTGAGAAAACAAGCAAATTGATTGAGTTAGTTCGTAGCTTAACTAAATGCGGTAACTTTAGAGTACCGCTAATGGTTTAGAGTTCTTATACTTTCTACGTTAAGTTAAACATAATGGGTTTCAGTTTCAAGTCGTTAAATGCATTTTGTGCAAATACAGCGATATCACATTTCACGAGTAACATAGCTAAACATACTTTTGTTGTATTTTGTATCAGTATACAAACAACGTTATTGAAAGCATTGAGATAATTAAATACTCATTTTAATAAAATATACAATGTACACGTGTCTAGTTCGTCCTATTGAGTATGAAGTTATAGTACATGGTCTTTAGCTTAGCGTAGCTTAGGTAATGGTGCACGAAATAAAAAAGATATGTTTAATTTTTTTTTATTATTTTTTTACTTTATTGAATTTATAACCGGACCGTTAATCAAAGTCAACATCGGAATATTAGTGGTTCCTGCAGCTTATTGTATAATCTAGTGAAACTTAATTTTGATATTTTATACTCAAACAAATGAAGTCTTATTTAAAACAGTTACTAATTATTCGTTACCTTTGCCCTATTTCTTGATGCCTTAAGTTTAAAATAGAAATAGATCCAAAGAACGATTCCGCGAATAGTTAAAGCAATGTAGTAAATGTAAAAGAATTTAAATTGGGATTCATTTGGAAAAGTAAAAATGTAATCTTTAGATCGTACATTACCATATATATAAGCTTTCTAGGTTCTGTATTTGAAAAGAAAACGAATACCAATTAGATCCCTGTGTATTATTATTCAGGCTTCATTTTTATTAATTGATGAATTTAGGGCAGTATAAGAAACTCATGTTATAATACTAATATTGGTACTGATTCTCAATATTGGAAACTAGCTAAGTCCTGCGGCGCCGTCAGCTTCATTTCACCACGATGAGTATCTATGGATGATATTTTAATCTATGTCATAAATGAAATTTGCTATTTGTTATAATTAAATCTGTTTGCCAAATTTCCACGAAATTTGACCGGTAGTTTTTTCGTGCGTAGAAATATGCACAAATCCTTACAAACTTTTGCATTTCTTATTTGTAAGCAATGGCGTAGCGTGGGCTTAAGCCGCCCGGGGCGGAAGTTGAACTCGCCACACATTATACAAATTTTGACGACAAAAAAAAAACGAGAATATCTAACTTGACGACCAAAAAAAAAACGACAATCTAACTTGACGACCAAGAAAAAAAACAACAATATCTAACTTGATGACAAAACAAGATTGCCAAATCTGTTTTTGCCGCCCCTCAAATCTGTTTTTGGTGCCCCTCCGCCCCCCCTCGCTACGCCACTGTTTGTTAGATAAGAAAGTAGTAACTAGGTACGCAAAGGACAAAATATTGCTAATTAAAAATAATAAGTATATGAATAACCACTTATAAGTACATATACTCGTCATTTAATATAGCTTATTACTAATATTATCAGCCAACATACATAATATTAAAAAATAGCATCACAATCATAAGTGAATAATAAATATAGCTACATTCATGAATATTCAGTTACAATTCTACTATCGTGTTTAATAAACGATTACAGTTTCAACATGACATAAAACATTAAAGCCTACCGGATGAATGGTATCGGGACATTATCACGCTATCTTACTTATTTAGCTGACAATGACTGGTGGGTAGGGATTATATCATTACGAGGGTAACCCATTTGCGATAGGAGCTCTTTAATTATGTAGATAGGAATCGTTCCGTAACGTTACGTGACTGCTAGTTACTATGTTAAGCTGGGTATCCACTATGTATCCGTCAAGGGGCCGTCCAATAATTACGTGATGTTTTTTTTGGCATTTTACCGCCGTCCCCTCCTCGTGATACATGGTAAGGTTTAAGACTACCTCCCCCCCTCATCGTACCTACAAAGAATCCTTTTTTATATTTATGAAATACAAGATATAAGTATCATCTAGCTTTATTATAGAAAATTATAGTCTACAAGTCTAGTTGTGACATCTAGAGGTAGACAAAAAGGTTTGACGGACATAAAAATAAGCAACGTAACGCCGGTTGTCGGTTGAGTTATAGCGCGTTTGCCAAAAAATAAATAAACGTGATATTACTATATCTCCCCTCCCCTATCGTGATATTTCGTGATTTTTATGGATCCCTCCTAAAATCGACTCAATATCGAGTCTCGCGTAATTAATGGACAGCCGCAAACCAGTTCAGTGTCTCAATGTTTTCATTTAAACGTGAAGACGTTGTTCCTAATATGGAGAGTCAGTGCGGTATATATTTTGTTTTATTGTGCTCATGAAACGTTTTTTTATAATAACAAAGCAAACGAGCATGCATTTAATGGTTAGCGACTACCGCCGTCCATGAACATCTGATATCAACTCCAAATAAAATCAGTCTTACGCGAGGTCAGCAACAGATGCGTTCCTACCCCTGTGGAGTTGTAAAGCCTCGGATAAGTTTATATCCCTGAGACCTTTATATATAGCAATGCTGTATTTAGATAGAAATAGATGTGGTGGGGCTTTTGGAGTCGAATTGCAAGAATTCTACTACCTTAAAACTATAAAACTTATGAGCTTTGAGAATCTAATCTCACATGAATGTAAGTACATTTTTTACAACGTTTCCATTATGGAGCACGATACACAACATATACACACCAATGTGTGTTTGCACTTGTGTTCATGAACAACTTTGTGTTCGCGCAAATATCGCTATAGTGTGGAGCGTACGCTAGGGAGCGCGCACCGCTGCATTTTAATTCAAGAGCGCGAATGTATTCTCTACTAGAGCGGTTACAAATGCGTGGGTAGGTGTGCGAACACAGTGTATACCTAGCTTTACATTTAGACTGATGTACGTTCACTGCACCGCTATTGATTTTAATTAAGTTTTTTGTTCAATTTGTTATAATCCATGTTCTGATACGTTACGGTTCGGTGTAATTGCTTTCGTTGAAGGTTGCTTTAATTTTTAATTATGTGAGTTTTTTTAGTATTATTCAGTAATACCCCAGGGTATTATAGGTCCGTTTTAAATTTGTAGGTGTAACTTTTCGTAACGAACCTGTAATTCCTGAAACAGAAAAGGGCTACGGTATCCCTGCCTGTCGTGAGAGGCGACTAAAAGGGGCTTCCGGGGTTGCGGGCGGCAGGAGTGGGAGCTCGAACTGTCCAGCCAAGTGACCCCAGGAAGGTCGGTGTTATGTGTGATCGCATACCGTCGTAAAGACCAGACGGTGCGGTGGGCCCAGCCGCTCACCTGGGTAGAGCCTGATGGGGCAACGCGCTCAGAGGACTCCGGTTGCTTTCCTTTGGAGATCCCGGAGTGCTCTTCGTAGCGTCGAAGTCGGCCATCTGGGGGATTTTAGTGCAGCAAAAACCCACATAAACTGGCGTCGCTTCCACCTTATGTACCTTTTGAAGGTTTTCCCCTCGATAGCATAAAAAGAGGTACGTACGCGTACTCATTCGTTTCTTCTATAATAATTGAAAACTTTGCAATAATTATATGCAAAGTTTTCATAAACACTTCATTCCGCGAAGATTGATCTACATATATTGTGATTAACTTGATTGCTTAGAAGTGTACGCCGTGGACGAGTTATTGTTACATCCTAACAATATTTGAATAGGATGTTATTAATACGTTTAATCTGATTTTCGTAACATTGTAATTAATTGCCTGCGTAACAAGGGAGTGTTATTTGATTTTGTAAGTAACAAATGAGGCTAATCTGTGTGCATACATCAGATGTGAATGTATATACGAGGAAATTTTAATTTGCATTGTTAACCACATAATCGACCTAAATTTAAAGAGGCGCTTTCTACACTCATAGCCCCACACTAAGATTTTCTCCTGTGTTGTGGGTGCCATGGACACACAACCACGAATACACAAACACCCAGAACCAGAACAGAAATCTTAACTCATCATTCAGATGCCTGTTTGGCCGGGGATCGAACCCGGGACTCAACTTTTAGATCGGTATGGTAACTGCTCGGCCACGCGGGTCGTCGCGTGGTCGAGCGGTTAATTAAATCATTGGACTTGTGGCATTGTTTCCTGATGACTTATTTATACTGTTGCTAATATAGCCCAGTTCACTAATGTTATTACAATTCCAAATTTTGTAAATAATTAATTATCTGTAGATATTTTCGCTGTCTTGTTTAATTTCCTGACATTGGGTCAAATTGAAACGTAACTCGATTTGAATTTTAATTTTAACGTTTATTTTTTATATAACAATCCACGTATTTCATGAAATATAACATAATGTACAATATTCCATGAATGTCTTGTTAAAGTCATTAAAGACATTTTGTTCATCAGGCCACACGAACGCGTATTAACAAAATAGGGCCTATTACTTTACCTTTTTGAACCTTTTTCACTCCATAATTGAAAAGTCGGAGGCGTTTACTCGTTTTAGAAGCGTTTATTATACCGACCTTTACTGTATTTGGATGAAAAAGTAAATCAGCATTCATTACGTTTTTGAAGACCTATCTATTCCTCATACCTATGTGTATTTGAATTTTGTTTTTTTATAATTCAGTATGCATACCACCTTTCTTTTTCATGCATTGCTTTTTATTTAATTTGAAAATATACAGTGCTTTAAGATTAAATTACTAACAAGTACAGTACGCTATTTAACAGTATTTCATTCGTAGAGTGGAATCGATGGAATTTCATTATTGTGATTTTACTAAGAATGGTAGGAAATTTTAAGCAAAAAAACCCTCATTTGCTTCCAATATAAAACGTGCCTAACTAATATTCCGGTCTTTGATATCGCCGTTTTTTAAAAAGCAATCTGAATTCTGATTCAGGATTTCTGATCGAACCTTTTCGGCTTGTACAGATATGATTTATGATTGAGGACTTTCTTCAATTTCATTGTTATTAAAATGTTCTCTTTAATAAAAAATGCTGTCCTAAATACGAGGCGGTCTTAGTCCTCAGGAGTGGCAACGCATCTGTAATTGACTTTAGGTAGAAAGCCTATTCTATATGTAGCTGGATACAGTTATCCATGTCTACTTAGGTGGAATGTTCACCCGTTTGCTACTTCAATTTATTAAAAATAACTGAAAATGATGAGTAGGAAATCACTAACTCACAAAGTTTGTTGAGTGAATTCCGAGTGATGCAAATAAGACATCCGGAGCAAAGTCTAATTGGATCTAGACATTGAAATCGCATCTTTGTGCAAGTTTCCTCCCAGACGGAGTTAAGTTTTAACTGAGGTACCGATGTTTAATCTCAACGGAGTCTAGCTTTACAAGAAATATGCCATGCATAAATAAAAGCCACTTCTGGCTTTTAGTAGCGCGGTATACATTATGAAGGTTTGCTTACAACAATGTGGATAACATTACAATTTGACGTTTTAAGATGGTAGTCTGAACCTTCTTGTTTTCATTGTACATACTTGCTTTGTTTGGATTAGAGTTTAATTTGTGCAGGATCAAATTTCTCACGACTAAGTACCCAAGTAAACATAAGAAACCCTTAGGCCTATAGCTTTTATCGACCTCTATAGATGTTTAACTTAACGTAGTCAATAAGTTGTGGTAATCCAGGAAACAGAACATTTAATATTATCCTTGTTTAGTATAAGTATTATAACATTAAATTGGCTGGAGAAAAGTTAATTTAAATAGATTAGCATTTTATGTCCCATCCGAGTTTCAAGTCAGTGCTCATCTCAATTACAGTCTAAATTGCATAAAAATTTTGAAATATGACAGAGAATTTTGTAGCAGTGACCTTAGGAATAATTCTTTCACTCTCAACTTAATTAAATGCGTTCCGGTTTATTTCCGTTAAGACGTAACAATTCAAGTGATAATAACTGAATCCAATAAAAAACAATTGACTCTCAAAGTACCCTCCCACTCACATAAAAGCTCTTTAGTGAGACACTTTGTCATGGACGCCTTCCCTGCCACTTATTATTACGTGTATTGTAATGAAAAATATACAATATAAATATTACAAACGTTAAGCTTTAGTTATGATATTGTGATTTCAGACGTATTTCTTATTTTGTTTGAATGTTTTAAAGTATGAAAAATTGCTTCGGTACTGTTGGTTACAACTAATATAAAGGCCACTGCCACGGGTGGCAATTGGTTCTTATTTGGGGCTGCAATGACCGTTGAGTAATAGGACTTCTTGCCCTTCCGCTACTTCGATAAGTTAATAAGAAACTTGAACGGGCCACAGACGCGACCGGATGGAAATCTCCCTTCCCGTGCTTCACTAGGCCGAAAATTTATACGGTTTAATGAAACGTGGTAATATTTATTCATATATTTATTATACTATTCTATGTTATACTATTCTATGTTATATAATATGCAAATGAAGTGTTGTATCCAGCCACTTCCATTAAATATTAATTTTCGACTGTTCATCCTAGAATAACGCGTCATCTTCAATTCAAACTGCTAACAAGTTTGACGACATGGATGTATGTATATTAAGCGTAGTGCAACTAATGTAACCTAGTAATTATTGTACGTAACATTATGTATGTACATAGAAATAGCTTGGACTGGTCACAAAAAGCTTTACGTAAATCAGGCGTAGCAGTGTAAATGGGGGTAAAATTGCGTTGCGTCGCGCGTGCCAAGTTGATTGACTCAAGGCCAATTCCAGGTCGATATGTGTGTGGATAAATAAAATCAGCCAAGTTCGCTTTGAATGCATACAAGTTTCATGCTATCATGAAATATTAGTTACACCAAATGATCCTAAAAAGAGAGTTTCAAATGCAAGGACATTTTAAGTTTCTTAAACAGACTTTAAGTATTAACTTTTTTATTCTTAGATATTGGTTATCATAGAAATATATGCATTCTGATTTTTTTACGTATGTACGAGTAAAAATTCTTACTCAGGCACCTTTGTAGGTTTTCGACATCCTTTGGTCGGATCCGCAGTGCACGAGCGGCTGTGAGCCGAATACTCTTCGCGGCGCGGGCACGTACTTCGGTCCAGATGTTACTGAAGAGTTCTTGCGCCATCATAAGCTGAGTTTTCTTGTGCGTAGCCACGAGTGCAAGCCTGGAGGATATGAGATCATACACAACGGGAAGGTTAGTATCCTAGATTCACAAAGGCTAGTAATAAAATAGGTTTCTAATGTTGCACTCCACACTACACTTCTAGTGAGACAAACTACATATAACATTTGTAATTGTAAAATATAAAACGAACTTATACTTATACTAGGGTGCTTACAGTACGTATACATAGGTTTGAAAACTATCACTCTACGTGGCATAAGGAAAAGTTATAAGTCAAGTTAAAGTGAATTGGGATAGCTATTTTCGATTTTTTGTAGTAAATATCGTTTATTAGAAAAATGTGTAGTAAGAACTAGTAGTATATAATAATTAATAACTTAGTAACATATACAGAACTATAATACGTCTTCGTTTCGCATCAGTGTTGATGCATGGCACTTTATCCTAGTTAGGTATACATATTACTCTAAGTACTTCCGTAAAGCCACAACTACAGTGCCTCTTTGAGTTCAGTGTGCAGTGCGCTTAATACGACTTTATTACGTGTCTTAAAAACGATCACCATTTACGTTTTCGCCAATACATTAAATGTACATTGCTGTTTACGTTTTCCATACTATTTCCAGCCATACTTTGAATTTTGAGCGAAACAGAGGTAACGTAATAAAGCCGTACTAAAGGCACAAACCCCCGCATCCGTATAACTCTGCGAGTTCCGTGACTTATTCGAATTAGAAGTTATTACTTATTTGCGCTTATTTGGTTATTTATACGGCATCTTGTTATGGTAAACAAATTCTGTATAAATTATTTCAGAAGAACCTCAAAAACATATATTAAAGAGAAGTTTTGATTTTTGTTGAAAAACGAACAGACATTTTTGGAACTACATGGACTTAGATGGATAAACAGATATTTTAATCTCATTTATAACATTTTGTGTGCATTTTCCCCCAATCAGAGATAAATTTATTCCACCAAAAAAAAAACAGAAAAAACTTTATATCTCAAGCAGAAACATTCATTTATGTACAATTGAAACATTTTTACAGTAAAGATACTTCCCTATTAGGGAGTTTAGTATGCAACTCCCGTTTTCGTAACCGCGAGGCAAAACGTGCTTTCACTACATTGCAGGTCTTATTTGAAAAGAAAAAAATCGCTGCATTTTGTTCATTTAATAATTTTATTACGCTTTTAGCGCTTCTTAATCGTCGTTGGTCATTGCCTTAGTTTAAGTTAGTACGTGGTTTCTGTAGCCCATTATTAAGAAGAAAACTTGAAGATCGGTTTAAAGATTTTTATTTAGAGACACGGCTATGAGATCTGACGCAATTTTTTTGTAGATATAGGCTGGACAATTCTTTTGTAAGCGTGTAGAAGTAGTATCATTATACTCATTATATTATATCCAAATATTTATCGTTGATCTCAACAGAATATAAAGTGCTTGTCCATTCAATTACTTATCAATCACTTACCTAAATAACCCAAAGAGTGAATGCGGGGTTTCTAAGAGTTATTGGTAGAAGGTAGTTAAGTGTTTAAGCTTTTTTTGGTTATTTTATGAATGTAAAAAATATGTACGTAGGTAGGAATAAAAGTAGAGACGCTGGTTGGATATAGAAGTAAGGTAATCAGTATAATAGAATTAGAACAGACAGTAGAATGTACGTAGCAGTTAGAAATACGTTATAGTAGGAATTGAAAAGCTGGTAGGCTATAGCAGTAAGAATACCGTTATAGTAAAATCCGAGAAGCCGGTAGTATTTAAGGATGCGGAAACCGTTATGACAGGATTCTTGAAATTGTCACAATGTGGCCATTAAAAACAATATATAATATGTAGATCCTAACTTGATGTATGTATATCGGCAGGTGATAACCATATTCTCAGCGTCGAATTACTACGAGTTGGGTTCGAATAAGGGCGCATACTTAAAGTTACGTGGTAACAGCCTGGAGCGTCAGTTCGTGCAGTACACCTCAGCGGTGTCCCGGACCCGTCGCCTTACGTTCCGCCAGCGAGTGGGCCTGGTGGAGGCCTCCGCGATGCGTGAGCTACATAGCCAGATCGTGGTCGTGCGTAGGCAGCTAGAGGCCTTCTTCCGGACCATGGATGTGGGACAGACCGGTGAGTATCAGCATTAGTCGTGACCGCTCACAGGTAAGTTAGGTACTAATAAGGGCATGTACTTAAAGTGCATGCAGCTAGAGGCCTTCTTCCAGACCATGGATGAGGTCAAACCGGTAAGTATTACTACAGTATAGCAATCCGCCACGTGTATTAGTTGGAATAAATTATTGATGACGTATGAGACTGGTGGAGGACTTCGCGATGCGTGAGCCTCAAAGTCAGATCGTGGTCGTGCGTAGGCAGCTAGAGGTTTTTTTCTGGACCATGGATGTGACAAAACGGTGAGAATTGTAGCAATAGACGTGACTGCTTATACGTATGTAAAGCTACAAGTTAGTGACTAAATAGAGCATGTACTTGAACCTGCGCGGCATCGTGCATCTAGAGGTCTTTTTTCGCGTCATGGATTTAGGACAGACCGGCGAGCTGCAGATGCAGCTACGTAGCCAGATTGTGATCATACGTAGGCAGCTATAGGCCTTCTTTGGACGTGGGATCGGTGAGTGCTGTAGCCGTAATGCCGTCTGTCACGAGCCAAATGCTCGTGGCAGAATATAATATTGTTATGGGAGAGACAATAATATGAGAATTTCCAACTTAATACAAATTTTAACCCAATCTGAAGGTACTTATCGGATCAAGTCAAAAAGTTATGACGCGAAAAGATCAAGAAAGAAAAAGTATGAAGTTATTCGGGTTCGATTCCCACCTAAAGGATCAATTTAGATTTCTACTACTTTACAATATTATGTCTGGGTTTTATGTCCACGTTAAACAGTAGTCCACAGTTGTCCACGTTTTATACGACACAGAGAATCCTAACTCTTAAGTGTAGAAATCTCTTTAAAAGCTTTGTTCCCCATTATTCAATTTTCATCGTGTATTTCATTTAAAGAGAATTTACTTCAGGATACTTCGATCATCTTGATGATTCCGAAGAGGTGGTTGAGGGAATTAACAAGGGAGTAGTTAGTACTATTTATTGTGGCCCATCGAGAGGTATTTACAATGATCGAAGGGTTTTGTCATTATGAATGGGTCTCGCCAATTATGGAGGTGGCTTAATTGTATATTGTCTGTAAATAAATACTTAAAGAGAAATCATTGTAACCTTTTTAAGCACGTTACGTGTACTGGGGAATTGGAGATTTGCTATAACTAAAATTAATGTAGGAAAAGTGTACAGAAATTTCGAATTACATTAAAATAAACAAAATATTGTTTATGTTTATAATGTTGTCAATTTAACATAAAGTTTAAATGAAAGTGTAAGTGTGAATACATACATTTTTTGAATAATCTTAGTCGGAAATAAGAGAAAATTACGTATTAAGCCATATTTAAACTAAATTAATATATGGTATAAACATTTTTTTCCTACGTAAAGTTTTCTAACTTTGTAGTTGATCAAACCTATTTGCGTTAAATTGTGATCGAATTTCAACTACACTAACGAGCGACAAGTATTTATAAACTTTTGTTCAAAGCATGTCTCTTTGACTGGTAGGTATTTCTTGTTCCATTAAAGTAGGTAAACATTACCTAATTTTCATACTTTAATCTCAAATTATAGCGGCCTTTTGATATCTTGATGACCTTTTTAAAGTAAAATTAAATTAAAGTTCAATTTATAAACCAGGCTACAACATTTTATCAAGATACGTTTTACGGCGAAAAATAAATGTTTCAAATTATTTAATCCTCGAGTTAAAATTTTAATTGATGTTTTTGTAAGTGCATTTCTTTTTATTACAGTTGATGTTAATTTATGAGAGCAATGAAAAAGAAAAATTGGGGTCAAAAAAGACACTTTTGCGCAAATAATTTGAATCATTCTATTTGATGAATGGATGCAATTAACAAATCCTTATAATTCTTGTAAAACGTTCTCTAAGTGTTCAAAAGAGATAATGTGATTTTCTGTTGCCATTCGAAGAGATAAGTTTAAATCGCGGATCATTTGTCATCGTAATCTTTAGAATTGGATGAAAAGTTTTGACTCCATATTTTTCATCGTAGATTGGCTAATTCCATCTTATAATTCAAGAAAGTTGACGAGATTTTAAAACTTAAACAACATATTTTCTAAATAAAGAAAACAATGTATCGTAATAAATACTGACATTTGCTGAAATAAAGTTGACATTTTGATATGGATTTATGTATTACAACACCCACTATTTCCTTCCTTTCAGTAAGCGAATTTCCCACGCAAGAAAACACTCAAATACATATTTTAATACGTTACGAGAATGTATTGTCATTTTATGTCCCTATTGTTTGTTGATGGCTGATTTCTATGTTAAATGCAAACTTATAAATATGAAAAACTATTAATAAATATTTATGAATATAAATATAACGTTATACTCACAGCTCGCTTTCAATATGTTTCAGGGTTAAAGTATTTTATGTGTTAATTCAGGTTATAAACTTTTGACGACCCGCGTGGCGGAGTGGTCACCATACCGGTCTGACACGCAGTTGGTCCGGGGTTCGATCCCCGGCCAGAGAAAAATGTAAATGATGAGTTTAGATTCCTGATCTGGGTCTGGGTGTTTGTGTATTCGTCTTTGTGTGTCCATGGCACCCACGACACAGGAGAAAATCCTACTGTGGGGCTATGAGTGTAGAAAGCGTTTATAAAAAAAATCTGTCTGTGTACTAAATTTTATTCAAACTCGAAAAGTACTTTGAAAGTGAAAGAGTAACAGACATCCATCCTCTGAAACTTTCGTCTTCATAATATTAATGAGATGTTTTACTACATTTGAGCACTAAGGAAACAAGTTGCGCGCTACAATGTAGAAATTATATTACTTTCTTACTATCACCATGTTACCATGAAAATATAAATGTTATAAGTAACCATTTAGTAATGAAATTGGTGAACTTGCTTTGTTGCTCACACGACAAATTAGGCGTGTATTGATTCCGTTACGTGTACCTATGCGCTCAGTGTTGATTGAAGTTTGTTGTTTGAACATACATGACAGCTAGAGCACGGATTTAACAAGTTTAACAGACGTTAACCCAAAGACATTCAATATATGTATTGGCAGTGGCAACTATTATATATTAAATTTGTAGTTATACCCTGTAACAGTGAATAACTTGTGCCTGAGTTCTGTAAAATTACAGATAAAAAATACTTAGGTATGTGTTCGGAGGACACGAAGAATGCTCGTAGCAAAATTAAAAAAAAAGAGAAGTTTTACACGGTCTCATATTTCTGAAGTGATGTGCATAAAATAAAAAATATATAACAAATAAGTTTTAATGAAACTTAGCTTTGTCAGTATAAAATATATATAACATGCTGCGTATGATAATTATGTGCTCGATTTTTACATGTGTATAATAGAAAGAGAAGAAGAAAGTTGTATTAAGGGGGCATATTTCATTACCTGACGTTTTCAACTGCAAGCCGCATTCTTCGTTCTTAAAAGTCGGATATAGTGGAACAATTCTTTGCAATAAAAGTTGCACTTAAGTTGCGAATGTATGCGATGTAATATTTGCATTGCGTTTTATATTGCAAAACTACCTAACGGGTCATATCTCTGCTTTGTTTTGAACGCAACCTACATGGTTTGAAGTACATGGGAATACGTGTAGAGATACGCTACGAACTATCGGCATTTTTATTTGCATATTTTGTTCGAGAAAAATCCTTTTGTATTTGAACAGGTACAATAAATAAATCAATGTTTGAGCTCACTTATTATATGATGGAATAGCCAGAAAGTGTGCAGTTCATTTTCAAATTAAGTAGCCTAAAAGTAAAGGCCATGGACAAAATGTGGTAGGCCAGGTGGTAGAACCAATGTAGTTCGACCGAGGAAGTACCACCGCTACACCTATTTCTAGCGTGAAGCAGTTCTTGCGTTTCTGTGGAAGGGTGTGAT
>DWNE01003681.1:0-16302 GCA_018249875.1 Cecropterus toxeus
TTAATTACCTATGCGTCTGATTAAAAAATGGCTCAGGACTTTTCGTCTTAGAATATTTTTCTCTTTCGATCCCTACATGGGGTGCGCGACTTCTGGGACACCCAATATATTGTTTACAATTTGTTATTATTCAATTTAGATAGAAGTTATGTGGTAGTAATACTTAATGGAAACAATTTCCAATAAAATATGATATTGTATCCAGTACCAGTAAGATGTTGGTACATTCTACTGGTATTGCACAAGTGTATAATGTCAAACATGCATAAACAGATAGGGAATATGAAGGTTAAGGAGAATCAAAGATTATTTTACGACCTAAATTGTAATTTTTTTCTACAAGCAGTTTCATCAGGAATGATACTGTTATTTGAGGAAATTTCTACCGGACGGAGCCACTGAACGACATTTTCAGTAATCGATAGGTTTGTTTTACTAATGGCCTTTCACAGTTTGTTTGCACAGGACGTAGATAGGCATGTGCTTTGATAAAATCACCAACTGTTGTATTTTACTTCCTTCCGTTTATTTGATTGGAATGTTGTGATAGGTTAAAAATAAAAACTTTTTCCAGTGTAATCCTAAAACTGTAATTTTGGCTTGTTCCAATTTCTTAGAAAGTCTGACAATGTAATGTAAGTTAATTTCGCTGCAAAACGCAGACATGACTATATTCCGGTTTTAGCGTTATGACTAACTTAGCAATGAAAGAGGATTATTAAACCCTACATTCAAATTGTGACTCTGCCTGAATGAACTCTATATTTCTTCGCCTATATCGACATTATTATTATACTTTTAGTTAGAGGGACTGCATTATATATGTTCTTAATTGCAGATCGCATCTGCTCGTTATATACTATTTGATTATATTTCAGACCCTCAGTCATAATTCCTTCTCTCGATTACTTCCGTTCTCAGCGCTGACTATTTACCGCCCTTAACTTGACTAGCCAAGCATAAAGTCTTATATCCGCCTTGCATTCATATTTATACCATTAGCTATAAGTAATGTCTCCCAGTGATTTCAAATTATCTCTATTTTTTTAAGTTATCTAGACATTTATTTGCACAATGTAATAAGACACCAAACTATGACAAACTTTTGATAGACTTTTCCCATTTATTAAGAGAAAATTTGTTGGGAGTTATCATTGGTTTATTTCTAGGTGATGGAAGTAAAATTTAAATCACTGAAAGTATCAATTTACAGATAAGATTAAACAAAGAATCATCATCAACTAGATGTATCCTCTTCTCCAGTATCGAAGTTAATTAGAAAGCCTAGTTTATGTACAGTCTGCAGTCAATTCGGTACAGTAATAGGTTGCAAGGTGAGGGAATATTGTGCCAGAAATAGACACACGTGTAACAGATAAATAGTCGCAACTAATCGGTCAACTAACGATTGACCTCCATTTGAGTGATGAAAACAAAGCTCCATAGGGGTACATACTGTATATGTGTTTGTAGGATTAATTTATCTATTAGCGACCTTTCTGAATAAAAAGTTGCCCGTGTTTTTATTTTTAATGGACTTTCCAAAGAAAGAAGAAGTTATCCATCACTCGTAGGACAGTTACATCGTCGTCGTGATATAGCGAAGTATGTAGAGCGCAGACTTTGGGACTATGTCCTGTGTAGGTACTAAACATATATATTTTTTTATGGCACAAAAATTTGGTTTCTGTTTTTGTTAAAAACCATTAATGTTTTTAATTTTACTGCAATTTTATTTTCACTGCAGGAAAAGAGTTTATCCCCCGAGAATGTCTGGAAACAATACGCGGCTACAACGCGAATTGTTAAGAAACTTGAGATGTTACAATTATTTCTTACTCTGGCATTAACAAACGCTTTAAGTCGGTCTTTAGTATTTCTCGTTACTATAATTTACTCTTACTACCGTGAAATTGCTCTTTCTCCTTGAGGTTTGCTTTGATTACAGCACAGATTATAATTAGGAATTGGACATACCTACGAACGTTAGGCCTATGCTGGATATCTATGATGATACGACATCGCCAGATCAAAAAATTTAGAAGCTTTACTATATGTGCTTACATATACTTTCTTTATTTCCCGGCTCTACCCAATTTAATCACATCTACCAAGGTAAAAGTTATTATTTGTGTTAATCCAAGTTAGAAACTATTTTTGTGCTGAATTTCAGCGATATCCGACCAGTGATTTCGCGTTGAAGAGTGGCAATCGTACATCCATCCTTCTTCATAAACTTTTCCTTTACATCAATCGATATATTGATGTAAAGGAACAGTAAGAGTTCCAAATTAGTCATTAAGGACAGGAACGCATCTACGATGAATTTCGGGTGCGATAGGAGTTTTAGGAGGACAGACGTTAGTGGAGTTCTTCTTTGACCAAAGAAGTCGTCTATGAGCTGCAATGGCCATTGTCATCACGTGGACTGCGTGGCTATACTCATTACATTGCAAAAAGGCAACTCTCTAGGGCAAAGACCCGTACGAGTGAACAGTGAAAGGGTACAAACACAGGCGTATTCGTGACCCACGCAGCCGTTGGCGTGTTGCATATTGGGTTAATTAACTCACCGGCTAAAATTAGGCCGATATGTAGGCCGCGATGGACTTCAAACATATGTATGTGCTTTTACAGTGATAGCTAGATGTGAATACGAATTCTCGTGAACTTAATTTAATCCGTGCAACTCTTCGTGTATCAGGTCAGTAAAAAAAAAATACGGGTAAAATCACCTACATATTGGAATAGTGGAATGGAGTTGAATATAATAGTACATCCGATACCGCTATGCTTCGAAGATGGTAAAATGAGTATGGTTCGCCCCGTGACCACCGCCACACCTGTTCCTAGCGTGAAACAGTGCTTGCGTTACCATTGAAGGTTGTGGTTGCGGGGTCATTTTCTTGTGAGGCAATCATCTTAGTCCTCGGGAGCTACTCAGAGACCCTTGTTCTTTATGAAATTGTTTACAGATGTT
The DNA here is from genome assembly GCA_018249875.1 of Cecropterus toxeus. Lineage (NCBI taxonomy): Eukaryota > Metazoa > Arthropoda > Insecta > Lepidoptera > Hesperiidae > Cecropterus > Cecropterus toxeus. The sequence goes on from DWNE01003681.1 coordinate 2,981, forward strand.
ATGCATGCTCGTTTGAAACTTCATTTTTATTAAAAAAACTGGATATTATTCCAATATTCAAAACTGAAACAACTTGAAAATATGACACATATGTAACTATATGAATTATTGACACCACATGTTATACATTAGTATTGCATGTATTCTCTCGAACTATAAATACATACACCGTTATACACAATAATTTAATTAAATGCATTAATCCAATGAGTAATTATCTCATGTTAAAAAGCCAAAAGCCGAATTTTGTAACGTAGGAAAATATTTACATCTGCCTTTTAAATACTTTTTAATGAAATACATTTCCAGGACGCGTGTTAAAAATGTTCGCAACATATTCCCGGCATGCGAAATGCAGGAAGAAAAATATCTCGTCGTAAATCCTTGCATCTCGAGCATATTAATTTTAAAAGCTTTTTTAATTAAATGCGAAGTGCATATGAGAAGTGCATATAGTTATGTAGCAAACTATTCAAAGTTACGTTCTGTAGGAAAGTAGATGCAGAGAAATGTTCTCGAATGAATGGAAGAGTTGAAAGCAGCCAGCAGAACGGAAAGTTTCTGAAGTCGTTTCGTAGTTTAAAACATTAACCAGAGTCTAGCGTTCGATGAACGTTGAATTCAGATACTTAGTTCATTCTTTTATATACGTAATTACTATTGTAAACGTAAAGATGAAATTAATTAAATAAAACGATGTAATGATTAATCACGTCTAATTATTCAAATGGATAGCGTTTAACAAGTCATTAGCAAAACTTATGTATCTAATTAGGCAAAATAAAATACACTTGCAGGGGAACTATTGTTAATCTCAAAATAATTGTGTAATAGTTGTAAGCTTGTAAAATACTATCTTCGCATGGCACCAAGATTAAAAACTCGTTATTATTGTTGTCTGTCTACACAAGTTGATATTGTATTCTGAGATATTTTCACGCGAATTTACGTCAATTACGGCTCTTTTTCGGGACTTACTTAAGCGAGCTAAATTAGGTCTAAGGTTAAAAAAGAATAGCATTATGAGTATATTGTTACCTGTTTTTTTTAATGTTCATCATTATAGCCAACTCGAGTTAGAGCAGGTAATAGCATTTAAGTGATTACATGATCTTGCTCATATATATTATTAGCATCATCATTCGATGATTCAATTGCGGCCTTCCGCTCCTAGACAACTTATTTATTATTATTAGCGATCATTCATTCATTCATTAAAAAAAAAACACGCTTTTAACGACTCAATTTATCTTCTGTTCATGTTTTTGATAATATTTTAAGGTTTGTTCATCATTAAAACTACCTACTGAACCACTTTTGAAACTTGCACTGTTCTCTAGTTGAAGTAGACATAAGTCATAAAGTCACATTCCATATTATAAAATATATACTTAATATATATTTGGAAGTCCTAATAGGTCATCGTAAGACCTATTGGGTAACGTATATGAAAATATTACAGTTCCTATCATATACAGTTACGGACGCATCGCAAAGGAGTTATCAATTAACTCCTTTTTTTTAGCCGGTGAATTGCCAAAAAAAAATCACCGACTAAAAAACGATACACCAAATCTAGTCATGTGAGCACCTGAGCGACTAATGTTTGAAAATAGTGTTAAACATATTTAATTTTCACCAAAGTTGAGAAACGTGTAGATTTGGTAAATACACAGTTCCTACCTAGTAAGTTACATGCTAGACAAATTTCAGCGCACATAATCATGGTTGTGTTTATACGTACTTGGGCGCAGGCTCCCCCTCGGCCTCGCACTCGATGATGAACGGCTTGTCGACCTCGCCAGGCTGCGCCACTTGGAACAGCAGCTCCTCCACCGTCGGCTGCTTCACGATCCGCGGCGGTGACGTCACTGCACACAACACATATGCTCGTAAACAAAAAAGTGCATACATCATTGAAAGCCCTATACAATGATTCCCTCTGTGTTCCCTCTTTTTAATATTCAATAAACAAACAGATGCAAAGACATAAGTTTGGCAAAGTTAGGAACATAGATTTATTAAGGGAGGAGTCCAGTTGTGCCAAAAAAATTGATTGGGTTGAATATTTTTTCTAGCTCTATGAAGGGAATTCGGAATAAATAGACGCCGAAATTTATCAATAAAAAGTGTTTCCTGTTTAAGAATGTTTCTTTTCACGCCTATGCTAATATGATGCATGATTCCAATAATTGGAAAAGGTGGTATATATATCCATAAATGTATTAGAAGGGTAGTATGGGATGTAAGGGAAATGCGCACAGGAAAATGTTTAAATAAAAATTATAAAATTTATGACGTAATAGTAGTACGCTAAAAATTAAGCATGTTAACCAATAATAATTTTAATTATACTAATTAATTATTACCTTGAAAAATTAAACCGTTCTTCGTTTTTATATCTGTTATCTATAAAATTTAGCAGCCAATAAAAATGCCTCAATCATCATTACACATGAATGTTATAATTATAGAATAAGATCGTAATAAAAATAACATCTGCACACACGACACTCACGCGAATTTGTGCGGCACGATTAAATAATTCTCATGAAACGACGAAGAAATTCACACACAACAATAAAATTCAATACGCCATACCGTTTTTTAATTAGGAACATTCCGGCGATACGCTCTCGCTGATATTCAGTAGCAGAAATAGGCAACAGTGAGATTGGTGCACTTGCATCAACTTTTATTTAGGCTAAGAGGCCCTCGGCCCTCGGCGCCCTTTGTTTAAAACAAAATAATAATTACGCGACTCTGAATACGCGGGGCAAACTCCTGTATACCTACATTAAGATTTTATGCCTGAATGGGCACTTGAGAACAATCAGAAAGGATAAAGGGGTATGTAATAAGTAGGAACATTATTATCCTTGCGATTGTAAGACTAAGTGCATATTTTAAAGTACTATAAGCTAAGTGCACAATCTCGTAATTGACTTTTAAAATATGCAAAACGTTATTTTGTCATCGTACAGTGAGACGGTTTTAAAAATTATATAATGACAAGGGCCTTAGCGCATGAGTTTCTTCCTAAATGCTCTTAAAAATGTACATTTATTTTATAAAATTTCTGAAATGCACAATTTGGATAATATTATAATTTTGATTTCATAATTTATTATAATGACGCTATATACACCTACAGCCCCAAATTAGAATTCTCTCATTTTATGGATGGCAAGGCCACAAACACTAACATCCAGACAAGAAATCTAAAATCATTTAGAATTTTGTGTGGCCAGCTTGTTATTCACTATGAGTCAGACTGGTATGGCGACTAACCACCATTGAAGTTGTTAAAATGAAACTACGTAAAATTTTGCTCTTTGCATGTTCATTAAAAAAAATATTAAAATGTTATAATGCTGATGTGCATCATGCATGAGAAATGACCTCAATTTTTAGCATTTTTATTTTGAGAAATACTGAATTGCACTGTTGATTCTCTTCGAGAAATGCATATCAAAATAGTAAGTTACAATTATATAAGCTACAGAAAAAACACTACACTCTTAAGTCAGAAACTATGGTATTCTGAAATATGAACAATGACAAAAATGAAATCATACATAGATGTCAGTCAAGGCTAAAACAATTTTGCCAATTAATCTGACACATTGTGTAATTTGCAGGCATTTAGTGCTTCATTTATAATTACATGAAGTAACTGTCTTACAGTATTACATGATTCAATTCAATCCATTGTGGTACTCCGTTACACTTAGGGTTATCACTCAAGGGGGAGAAATAATTGCTCAAGCTCTGAATTGAATCTGTTAATCGTCATTGCCTTCTATGACATACATAGGAAAAGTAATACTATATAAGTATATATTAAATTAATTGTCCTAAAATGATCAATATATACATTTTTAGATAACTTTAAGTACGGGCATATATAAACCCGCAGCAGCAGATTTGGACACCTGAACTCTCTGAGCTTCGGTGTCATGAGCCATTTCTAAACAGGAAGGTCTTTTTGTTCTTTGTCTTTAATTTTAATTTATTTATATCTTTTTAGGGTTCTGTACGCAAAGGGTAAAACCATGACTTTACTACTAAGACTGCTGTATTTTTGTCTGTCTGTCCATTATCCGCTTACAATAAATAGTAAAAGTAGAATAGATAAATATATAGGAGTGGCTTCCATATAACATTCATGATTTTTTGCTCGAAATTAATAACAGCAACAGTTAGACGCTTGAGATACTCAATTGTTTTTATTAAAAATTTTACAAAAAAAATTGCTTTTTTAAAATAAATAATATACAGTAAAAAATAATAATACAGTAAGGAGATGTCTCATACAACAAATGTGATTTTTTTTGCTGTTATTTATATACAATACTGGCATAGAACTTTCTTTTTTTTTTTCCAATGATCATGACTGATCGACCCAGCTCTCTCAACCAACTAGCTACAGCAACTTCAAGTAATCAATACTTAATAGGGTTGGTTCATATCGTTTTGACTTTAATTTAAAAGTTTCATGAACATATCACCAATACAAATCTTACGTGGCTAAAGTCTTGCTTGAACATGATTTATATTGGTATACTTGATACAGTATCAATTTAACATTTTGCAGCAAATTAATTTCCATTTCCTACTAAAGTTTCTCTGAAAACTAGTATAGATTGACGCAAGCAAAAGCCATGTGAGTTAAATATATCACTTTTGTGACTTTATATCGGAAGTTAAGTTATGTCATGAAACCAAAACGAAAAAGTATTAAGAATTATTGTACGTAATTTGTAGTAATTAAAATGCTTGTTTCAGATGGGGAAGAGAGTAAAAACTTAATTTTATACTCAAGTGCATTTAAATTTTTTCTTCTTATATCAATAATACAAAATAAGGTCCTCTATAAAAAAGTAATGTATTAAGTTTTACAGGATGCCGTATTTAAAACTTGCTCTGAGTGCTCAATACTTGTAATGTTGAAGTATGCTTACATTTTACAGTTATAGAGTATAAACTAATGTTTATGATAATATTTGTAAGCTCCTTTAAAGTTTTGAATATATACTAGAAAAATGAAAGAAAAAAAGAATGAATAAATTTGTGTTACAATTATCTTATCATTCTCCTTGTTTTCAAAATTTTTACTGACACTATAACATTCGCGAGTTTTCATTTTTTGAACAAGTAAACATGTAAATGACGTTCAGAAAGTTATTAGCCCGTGACAGGCTGCAACTGCGAAATGTGGATGAAAAGTTGAATGAACTTAGCACCAGGCGAAGCTCGAGAGCCGATAGCAACTTAAAGGAGCTTACAAGTACGAGTAAAAGTAAATAGTATAGGAGAAAACTTACATAGTGCCGCCGCTTGCGATAAAACGGCGAACAGACATAATATTCTAATCGTATCCATGGTTGCAACGCTCCGCTGCCTCGTAGATCTAATAAGAAACCAAACAAGCCTGTTTAATTTACGCCAAAACACATTTCCCCGGCACACATGTTCACCACACTCGATGACCTAATCCGAATAAAGCTCCCACAATGACAACACCCACTAAAAATAGTAACAATAATATTCACAAAACTGCCGCCCGGTATAACACAAAATGCTTTCGCGCAACCTCAGCGACTAACGGGAACCCTTCCGCCCTTCTATTTACACGATTTTTGGACAAACTAAACTTGGGAAGGTGCACAATATCACTTTGCAACCGTAGACCGTAAATCGATAATTACATTCCGATGGACAGCGCGCTTATTAATAATTAACGTAAATTACTTTTTGGAATTTGTAGTTACTCGAATATATTACCTATATGTCTGTTTTATAATATTATCATCGCGGTAAGCCCGTGTAAATTATATTTACAGGTATAAAGGCGGGGCCTTTGAGATTCTCGTTCGACTGTGATCAATTCAATTCAATCACGTCCATCCATCCATAGACAAAAAATTATGCGCTTTGCGTTGTTGAGAACGTTGAGTGAATGTCTGTCTGCGGCGAATTGCCATTATCAAAAATCGCTAAATAAAGATTAAATTATTTATTATGATTTACAATTTAGTTGAAACAACCATTAATTAATTTATGAAAACAATTAGAAATGTAAATTTATTAAACCTATACGTATTCTTAAATGTTGTAAGTTTATACAAAATAAGTTAAGGTACATCCCCACTACATTATTTTTATTACCCGCGAGTTAAAACATCAACTTTTAAAACACATAATTTTAATACTTGATTTTGCTCAGTTTAGTGTCATGTGAATGCAGAGTGAGATCAATTTAATTTTAAAACAAAATTATACTTATGATTACAACATAATCGAAAATCTAAGCAGCCATCAAATTGGGTAGTATGGTTACCCTATAATAAGACAAAGTACAATCACTGTACGAGCTTGAGCTTGACCGTTCACTAATGTGGGCATCGGCTGAGCAAAAAGAACGGGGTTTTTTACCAGCGAAAGATAAATCATATGCATATACGCAGAATAAAAATAAAAGAATGAAATAATTTTTAACAAATTTAAAAAAATATCATTTATTTTTATGTATGTAGTGTAAATTCGTTTTTCTGCGGTAGCTTTTATTAAATAATAATTAATGAAGTTAGGTTTTAACGTGCCAAGCCAATAGCCGTAAAAAATAATAACACTGTTAGAAAATTATATTGGTTAAAAAATTACATCTGTTACTACCGTGTTCGCCAGAACGAGGATTATATATTCGGAAAATTTATTTAACATAATTATGCCCGATGCCCCCGTAACTTCAGCATAGTAAAATAAAATATTTTATTTTAAAATAATTTAAAGGGTTATCTCGAGCCCGGGTAATATCTTAATTCTCTGAAGACAGAGAGTCAAAGTTCAAGTCCTCAGATCAATCGAGTCGATAGATTCGGATAGAAAAGAATCCCAGTACATACGTACGAGTATAAAAATATAAAATATTACCATAAATACATATGGAGCGCCTCATCTCGCTTTAAGAATTTCTTCTCGCACGAGTGACATCGCACCGTCTGCCTACCCCAAATTGTTACCGATTTGGTGGTAGGCAAATCCGGCGACTTCGCCTGAGGGGATCACCAACGCACGCTGCTTCCGCACCGCGGGCCCAGGGCCGCGGTGCCATCACTGCGAGGGCGAGATGCCCAAAGACGACTCCCGCGGGCCTCCCGCGCCCCCCCAATCGCAGCGCACGCCGCAGCGCGTCCGCGGACGCAATGGCGCCCGCAGGAAAGCGCGTGTGGTGCGCGTTACGGATGGGGACGATGAGACGCCACTACATCAACAAGACATTGCTGCCGGCGCCTTGGGTGAGCCGCTCACTGATGTGCAGCGAGCTCCCCAACCAGCGCCGCGCCCCTCGAGCCTCCAGCGTCCAAGCGACGCCTCTACGCCGCGCCCGTCTGGGCCGCGTGCCGCCGGGCCACCGCACCCCTCCGGGTCGCGTGAGGCCGGGCCGCCGCGTCCATCCGGGCAGCGAGAACCGGACCAACCGCGGGAACCGGGACCGTCTGCGTCGCCGATGCCGCAGTTCGCGGCCGGCGCACGTATGACGCGCCCGGCGTTCCCGCCCCCTCGGATTGACCAATCCCGGAGCAGATCGCCAGCTGCGACCCCGCCGCCCTCTCGTCCCGCCTGGGTGTCCGAGCTATCGCCGAACTCCCAGAGGGAGTACGACCGGCTGGTGGAGGCGGAGCTCTTAGACGCCGACGTCACGCCGGAAGAGCTCGCCGAGAAATTCGGCACGGCGTTCCGGCGCGCGGCGGAGGAACATAGATGGCCCACTGAGGAAGAAGATGCCCTTTTCACCATCTGGAAGGACATGGTGTACGACAGGGGCCTGCGCCGGAAGCACAGCCCTGAGGAGGACGCTGAGAAGACCCGGGACGCGAAGCGGACAACCGCGCGCGACCCCCGTCTACGCAGCCGCAGTCTGGGCCCGGGAGCCCAGAGAGCCCCCCTGGACCCCGGCACCCAGCTCCTCCAAGAAGAGACTCCGCGGGCGCCACAGTCGCTGCCGTACTCGTTTGCGGCCGCGGCCGGAGGCCCCCCGCGCCCCCAGCTGCCACGAGCCACACCGCCACCATCGCTGCTGCCGCGCGCAGCGGCAACCACTATGCCGGCAGAGCAGCCGGTGACCACGGCCGCTGCGGCCACAAGCGCGCCTCCCGCCGCGCCGCCACAGCCCATGGACACCGCGCAGCCGAGCACCAGCGCCGCCTCTCCGAGCACCAACGCCGCCTCTCCGGGTCCTGCAGGTAACCCTTTACCATCTTCCAGCGGGCACCCCCAGAAGAGCAGATTCCCTCCACTCATCGTGGAGAAACTCCCCAACTGGAGCTTCCATTTTAGGGAGCTCAAGGGCAGGTTGGGGAGGGCACCAAACGCACGCCCTTATGGGCAGGGAGTTAGATTCTCCCCCCGGGAGGCCGGTGAGTACAGGCTAATACAGTCGTATCTCACCGACCTGGAGACCAGGGAGAGGATCTCGTGGTTTTCATACTCCCTGCCCTCGGAGCAGAGTGTGAGGGTGGCTATTAGGGGGCTGCCCGCCGACACCGCCCCGCAGGAAATCCTAGAGGAGCTTCGCGGCTTAGGGTACGTCCCTGAGTTTGTCCGCGCCATCCGGGCCCGCCGCGGCCGGCCCGGTTGCATCTTTCTGGTCATCCTGAAGAGAACCGAGGGCCTCTTACCGGGCATTTACGCACAGACGGAGTTGCTGTGCATGCCCGGTATTAAGATAGAGGCATGGCGCGGGAAAAAGGGACCCGCCCAGTGCCACCGATGTCAGCAGTTCCGACATAGTTCGCACAACTGCCACCGGGAGATCGCCTGTGTGCGGTGTGGCGAAAGCCACCCCGCACACCAATGTCCGCGTCCGCGGGACGAACCTGCCACTTGTGCGAACTGTGGCGGACCGCATCCCGCTAACCACACGTCGTGCCCAACGTTTAAGCGGGAAGCGCGCAACAAGCGTGCTGGCACGGCGACGCTCACAGCCAGACCAGCTGTGCGCAGGCGGAAACCCTCAGCCGGCCCCGTTCAGCCGCGGCTAGTGGAGGAGCACCAAGAGGGCTCCCTCATGGCCCCGGCAAACGGGCCGAGCAGTCGCGGAGCTCCACCGAAAAAGAGTCGGAAGAAGAGGAGGAAGGGTAAAAAGGGGACGGCGAAAGCCACCCCTCAGACTCCCGCTCCTGCAGCCGCTGCCTCTAGGCAGCAGAAAAAGAAGTTGCCAGCCGAAACCCCCGTCCATCTTGGGGGTGGCGAGGAGGCCTGCCGCCAACAACTCCGGGTGTTGCAGGACCTCTCCGTCATGCTGCAGCAAGTGATCGAGGCCATGGGTCAGGGCCGCGACATCGCTCCAGCAATCCGCAGTGGTGTGGCGAGTTTATCCGCTCACTACGGGTAGCCTGCCGCTGCGGGGACGATTACTGGAAATGCCGCGGCCTTAACCTAGGGCCGCTCCCATTCCGACTCTTCCTGCGGGCGATATCTGCAGGACCCAGTATTCCCAAACGGAGTTACCACCATCCCACCGCACGGGCGGCAACGAATCTCCACTTTGTAATGGTAAGTCGGGTGGGCACAAAAAAAAAAAAAAAAAAAAAAAAAAAAAAAAAAAAAAAAAAAAAAAAAAAAAAAAAAAAAAAAAAAAATTAGTCCCGCCCGGCCACCAACACTCCCCAGGACCCCCACGTCTTCACGTGGGGCGGAAGCTCCTTCATGCAGAGGGCTCGGCCCTAACCATGATACCGCTGGGCCCACAAGGCCCGCGCGAAGATGCCTCGATGTAAATACATATGTAGCAAAGTAAAAGTTTCCACACTCATAGCCCCACACTACAATTTTCTACTGGGAGTGGGTTCGTCCCGGGCGAGCAAGAGGAGCGGCAATAAAAGATTTGGCAACTTTCTTTTTTTGGTCGCGAAGTTTGATTTTGTCGTTTTTTTGGTCGTCAAGTGAGATATCTACTATAAACTTCGAGGAAGCCGGATATTTAATTATGTAAACAGCAATCCTAAGCCCATTTGGATCATTTGGAAATGGCGTCTAGCATTATTATAATATATACAACTATATAATACTAAATAAAAAAATATATAGTCGAATGAAGCTTTGTTTTTTTTACGTAATTCTTTACTGCCGAAGTGACCCCAACTAATCTTATTTTATTTTTCAGTAGTTTGGATCACAAAATTTCTTGACATAATAATGCTAAAATTCATTTATGACACTGCATATTTTTATTACGTTTTATCAAAATTGTAGTAAATAATAATATAAATTTATTAAATATACAGTGAACTATTCAAAAACTGCTGTATTTTTTAATGTTACATAATGTCGCCTTGGTATTCTTCAGATAATCAAGATACAATTAAAACAAGACACAGCTTTTATGAGACGGGGTTTCCCAATGAAGCAGTACCCTCAAAATCAGAAACTTCGAAATCTGAGCTGAACATAGTAAGAAATAAAGATTTTCCTAGCATTATTGACAGTGGATGTGTGAACAGAAATGGCACACTTGGTAATGAAGAAAATTTTGAAGAGTATTATAAAAAGTATGACCACGACGAGATTCCGGTTAAGGATAGTAGCAGTTTTAGTGTCGAGATAAAGAGCGACAACAGTGATAATGTTGGTGATACGAATAGTGAGAGAAAAGACTTTACCAACTCCGATCTGGAAAAACTGGAAATGAGAATATATAAAAATATTTCAAAGGAACTTCAAACTGATGGATCGTCTATGGACAGTCTCGAATACAACATAAAGCTGTTCAAAACAACGGTACAGGAGATTTTTAACAACTTCAAAACCAACATGCGCGACTTTGATGGTTACAAAAAGAAATTTCACGAAATACTTGCTAAGAACCAGGAAAATACCATTGAAGAAATGGAAAATTTTATAAAGGAAATGATCCAATATATCATATCTTCAGAATCTTGTGTATCAAGTGCCAGTAATGGAACAAATTTACTGACGTTCAGTGATGTTGAGATGGAAGCCATCAATGAATTGGATTCTACAATATTTTCACTAGCTACTAATAATTTCGACTCACCAAAATCAACACTGGAGGCGTTTAAAAATGAGAACTACTTAACAGATTCCACTATTGACGAAGAAAGTTCCAAAATGAATCGTAGCGAACATAAGGACAAAATTTACAACATCTACTTGTTAAACGGTAATCCATGCGTTGAGATCAAAATGGATGGAAGAAATTTACTTTCAGAAATCAATATACGAAATCCAAGCGTCAAAAACACAGATCAAATTGCTTCAGCCGACAACATTAAAAGCGTAACTGCGAAAAAATTACAAGTCCAAAAGTACATGAAACGCGAAGAAGTGTGCCGAAGTAATGACAAGATCATACCAGTAAAGATTTCATACGCAAAAAAGGATATACATTCAGAAGATGTTTCTCAAAATCCTTATGATAATAATAAATCCATTATTTTTAAAATATGTAACTACTTGTGCCGAAAGCTTCGTAAGAACGCATTCAACTGATCGCTTATTAATATATTTTGTGAAGTCCCAATAAAAGATAATTTGTAAATTTTAAACAATTATTTTAATGCAGACTAGAGGTTGGTAAATGGTAATACAGGAACAAGGTTATCACGTTTCACAGTTATCTTCAAAATTAACTATGTAATACCACCTTATCATTGTAATATGTTTGCAGAGTTGCATCGCGAATTCTTTCTTCATGTGCAGAAAATCCCTAATAATTGGTAAATCTAGCATTATAAAGGCTTGTCCGTCAATTTCTTCTTGTTTCATCTTCTCTGCTATTAATTTGCAGTCATCGGTACTGGACAAGTAATTGTACACATCATCGACTGTCCAATCTAGGGGATTTGGCGAAAGCTTCATCTTACCCTTAATCCAGGACATAGCTGTATCGTTTTCAAACGTCTTGTTGTCTGAAGGTAATGGATCATAGGATGTAAACTTCAGCTTCTTTAGCTCTGGTTCCTCAGAGTCAGAGACATCAGAGATGTTTTTCGCGTCTCTGGAGTTGCAACTGCTTTCGTTAGTTTCATTTTCTGTATCGCTGTCTGGCGAATTTTGTTTCTTGGTGGCGCAAGTGTTGTTGTATATTGTTTCGACGTCCTTCTTGTTCCAATGCGCTTCCTTCATCTGCACCGCGAAGTTTGGTAGCTTGGCGCCTCGTGTCTTCATTTCTAGTTTGGGATACTGGTTCTTAGGTTCCCGTTTTCGCCTGTACCTTCTTTTATAATCGGAGACGCTGTCAGGCGAGTTGGGTCTAGTGCCCGCTTCTGATGGAGGAGTTGATCCAGCGCTGTGTTCACTTTCAATGGACTCTCCATCCCTATTATTCTCAGTGCCCGGCATTGGCTGCTGCTCCTTTTCCCGCTTCTCCGGCATGCCCTTCTTTTTCTTCTTTCGTCCATTGACGCTGCCTTTTGGTCTTCCTCGACGCTCTGTACCGTTATCTGTAACGAAATTTAAAATCATATGAATTCTATATTAGTCTTATTTATATAAATAAGTGTTGCTTAACATCTTAATAATTGTAAGTTGTAATTGAGATGCACCATTCGTATTTTAAATATATAGAGGTTAATAGTATTATTTTACTTTACATTAGGTTGTTTTTTGAAGCCTAAAGTTTGCTCGTATATCTTGTGCCTTATATCTCAGGTTTATATAGATATTTTACACCACTGATTTTATTAGACAGAAATAGATAATTGACCATGTTTCATGAATACCAATAACAATAACAAGCATCTAAATTCATTATTTTAATAACCCTCACATTGGTCTGATTTAGAAAGTGTTTAATTTTACACAGTTAAGAATTTATTGGTCTTGGAAATCAGACCAATTTGGTGGATACTATGCCATCTAGGTTAGACATAAATTTGTACGAAGGAAATTGATTTTGAGTCAAAGACCATTATATTATCAACCAGATTATATTGATAGTGCTATTAAGGTTATATATTTAGTATATGTTGCATGAGCTAATAACTTTGCGGACGGCATGTTTAATTAATGTTTTAAAGGAAGATAAAAATTACCACAGAGCAGAAGTGTTTTTAAACAGATACGTTCATTGTCTTCATATGAGAAGTTTTCAATCTCGCATAGTAGGAGAATCGTGTAATCCTTGCTTAAAAACAATTTACAACATCTGATCTTATCTGCAGCTAAAGATGCATTGCATGCATGCATGCAACGCTCGCTACTTGTTTTTATAAATATGAAGTAGCAAACGAGCAAGCAGCCCTCCTGATGGTAAGTGGTTACTGCCGCCCATGGACATTTGTAAGCAACTTCAT
>DWNE01003682.1:0-16301 GCA_018249875.1 Cecropterus toxeus
TGATATCCCTTAGTCGGCTCTTACGACATCCACGGGAAGAGAGGGAGTGGTGCTATTCAAGACCGGCACCACACGGCCACAGGCGGTTATTTTTCGAGAGTACCTATGTATGACCATATGTGGGTATTTTATGTATTTCATCATTGTATCGTAGTTATTTCTCTTTTCAGTTTAAGCGGTCAGTTTTTTGTTTTAATACTAAGTTATTATTATTACTGTATTACAAGCCAACCCGTCATTTTAAATGATATAAAACCTTTAACTAAAAATATTTACTTACCGAAAATTACTCATTTGGGCATATTGGATAATATGTATAGTATCTACTTAAAAATTATACAATTCAAAGTGTGTTCAAAAATGACAGTAGATTTAAAAACAGGATTATGTATATAAAAAAAACTTAATAATATCACTACAAAATCCTATTTACGTAAGAGTAAATTAGTCTAGTGTTATAAATAACATATGAGGTGTCATTTTTAATGCAAAACAACGCTACAAAGACAAAATATATATGGTAAATCATTAAAGTCAATATAGACTGGATAAGAAATTTCGTCTAACTATTAAGTAGGTATAGAATATTTTCAAGGCATTGATTTTTTTCTTTTGCACTTATTTTTTATCGTTTTTGTTGATTGTTTCATTAGAATGTGACATTGCTATACTTATATACTACAATGAAATGTTGTCATATTTGTTTGATAAATTATATTGGGCTTAATGTAAGAGAATACTTTTCACTGCAGATTACACGAATTATAATAAAATCATAGTCATACCTTCGTAACTCAGAGGTTTCAGGCGGTTTTAAAACTTCCAGTAGTGAGTCATAAATCGGCCCGAATAACAGTCGGGCGGATTAATATTGCAAGTGAAGATATTCTCACTTATATTTTTTTATTTATTAGAATGGAAGCACACCAGGCGATAGTCCTCGGGCGAGCGGCGGCGAGGTGACCCTTGCTATACCTGCAAACAGAACATATGGCGCTATTGGTGGTGTTGAAAAAGTCACCTACACTTGGGCAGACATTAATGCCTTCGCCACCGAAACCAGGAATAGGAATCGACGCTTCTGGAATTTCTGGAAGACCTCCAATAATCGCATGTTCCAACAGAGGAAGCAGTTGTTGAGGAACGGTAAGAAACGAATAGATTCGAGAAATCACTCCATTAAGCCCCATTATAAAAGTGGTGTAATGCGTTATGGTTCGATTCCAGAGATACTATTTCTGAGTTATAAAGCCATCTTGAATTGTCGGGTAACGCAGACATACTTATCTGAGGAGTATCCTACCCCTAAAATAAAGCTTGGACCCACATACTAAGATTAGAATTCTACCTAAGGTTGACGACAGATAGGTTCTGTAGAATTCTAATCTTCTTATTTAGGATAGATCACAAGTGTCATCAGTGGCCTTTGTTTGCTATATATATGTTTAAAAAAATACCTATCTTTGTAGGTAGTTATTTTTTTTTAAATGATAAATGTTTGATACAAATGAACAACCGAATGTAAGATAAGTTCTGTTCTTTTTTATAACGTAATATTACGACCACTTCGTATTGTAACATGATTCCTAGCATGTACAAAAAGCCAGACAAATATTCTATACAAATCAGATCGTATAGATAAACTAGATTCAACTGGTATATGTAATATAAAAAAATAAGTAGATTAAGAACTTCGAAACTTGCTTTAGAATTAATTTTATGTTATTCTTTTCTTGTCTTCATCTTAATAAATGTTTATTTCAAATATAAATATTTATATTTAATATGAATTATGTAATTAAAAAAAAAATAAAAGGATTTTTTATATAACATAATTAAAAATATAGAACTTCGCTAACATTTTAAAGATGAAGCTCTTCAATTAACACGTATTTTTTGTATTAGTCCATGGCGCGGCGTATCCAGGCGAGCTTCTTGCCATCATGGGCTCATCCGGAGCTGGTAAAACTACTCTCCTAAACACACTGACGTTTAGAACACCAAGTGGCGTGATGTCCAGTGGGACCAGGGCTCTAAATGGACTACCTGCCACCCCTGAGGCTCTTGCTGCGTTATCAGCGTACGTGCAACAGCAGGATTTGTTTATTGGTACCCTTACCGTCAAAGAGCATCTTATTTTTCAGGTAAGAACTATTGACATTTGTAAAAATTAAACATTAGTAGTTTTTATTCGATATAATACATCATGTGTAGCGTTCACTGTAGTGGAAGATTTTATTTTATGGTACACGTTTCGAAATATCCAATTAACTATACTTATCATTAATTAAGGATTAATATATCCGTAATATAATTAAAATATGTGCTTGTCGTCTTAAACGTGGGTAACTTAATAGGAGCTACGCTTATTAGAATATATAAGATATTCAATATAAATCGTAAACGACGTTTAGAACTATGGACTCAAGCCTATTAATGTAAGCAAGATAATTAATATACACAAAAATTAAGGGATAATAGGAAATAAGTTTGATAAACTTCATAAAGTAACTAAATGCAGCAAGTTCTACATTCGGTTCATTTTATAAGAAACAAACAAAATAATGACACAATAAACAATTTGAAGTTAATAAAAATAGACAAAGTCCATTGCTAGGTCCTTCACCCCGGTCAAATGTCCAATCTTCTTTTTGTATTAACGCACGAAATCCAGCTTATACTCACCTAATCCTGTTTCACAGGCATTGGTCCGAATGGACCGCCACATACCCTATGCGCAGCGCATGCGTAGAGTACAAGAAGTGATATCAGAGGTATGTATCAAATATAAATACGAAAGTGTTTAACCTAATAAAACAAATACAACGTTTTTGACAACAGTGGAGACATGCAGATATTGTTGAAGTAACGAAACGTAAAGGCCGAGTTAAAAATAACTTTTACAATTAATTATTGTATGTATTAATACCATGTCTATCATCAAAAGATTCCTGAACATCCTAATTAACAGGAATAGAGTTTTCTGTCCGTCTTCAATAGTAATTGTAATTGTATTTGTAGTATTTATGGCAACTACTGTACCTATTTACTGTACACCGCGCAGCAAAAAACGCAGATAGAGGCTTCAGTTTGAAGATACAGATATTACGTACAGCCAATTCTAAAGTAAAAGATAAAAAACATAAAGATTTATGTGATTTACCGTCATCCTTAATCAGTTTTTTTTTAATACCATTTTTGTCGAGTAGTTACCTACAGCCTGTGCCTACAGCACTACCTACTATATGAATGATATAAACAATAAATAACTACTGTGGTATGTCAAGAACACTTAAAAGCAAAACATCGTATTCTTCCGTTGGTAATTCATTTAGTTCGGTCGAAATAAAACGACAAACAGGTTTATTATGGTAAAATCTACCAGGAGCTTTAATTATAGTAGTTTTATTATGAAAATAACAAGACATATCAATATGTACGTCGCGATTCCAAATGGGTCAAGTGACATGTGGAAACACGTGAGTCATTTTAACTCGCGTTTTTCATTCATTCTTTAGTTAGAATGTTCTAATTAAATTAAAATAATCAGTTAAAGGACCTGCTTTTCAGTGACACTATTTTTAAAACAATAAAAAATCAAAACCAATACATGTTTACATAACATGAACGTCCTCAATACCTCTACCTAGTAGGTATATTTTGCATTCTTATAGCAAATTTTGCGACAAATAAGTAACTTAAATAAACGTTTAACATATCTTATATTCGTTCGTAAATGATACATTTTTTTAAGTTTTATAACAAGCTACTCATTTATACCAATTATTTTTTGTTAAACTACAAGCCATCCATTATGATAACGTCTGTTTCTTTTGATCGAATTAAGTTATAAATTTGTAATATTCCATTCATAACCTAATTTACGATCAATTAATGCTATTACGCAGCCATGCAACAATGATTCTGTATGTTTCTCGTATGTTTTATAGACTTAATTATTAAAAACTTTATTTTAACAGACTCACATCAATGGCTTTTTTATCATCCAATTGACCATTTGATTTAATAACATTATTTATGAACTTAAACTTAATTAAATACTTCAGTATTAATAAACTACCTATTTTTGTTACGTTTTATTGATGTTAAGCTAATAAAATACATACATAGTTAATTGATAGGTTTCATAGAATAAATATCATTAATATAGAACCATAACATAAACATGTTATGGAGCCTTCTTTAATAACCTTCAATAAAATCACATATTTTCTGGGATATACAAAGTTTTAAAAACATTGCATTTTAACTGTAGAGATTATTACGAAGGATATTGACAATCAAGAACTTCAAAAAGTTATGATCGTATGTTTTACTTACAATGTATATGGAACAATATCCAGAGGGTTACTAAACATTATATTTGCGCATCAGGCATCTTTAGGACTATAATATTATACTCATAAAGTCCAAACATACTATGTAGTACTATTAAAAATAAAAACACAGTTCTTAATTACAATACTATTTCTAGTTGGCTCTATCAAAATGCCAAAACACGGTAATCGGTATCCCGGGGCGGCTGAAGGGCATATCGGGAGGTGAGATGAAGAGGCTATCGTTCGCCAGCGAGGTCCTCACCGACCCGCCACTCATGTTCTGCGACGAGCCCACATCCGGACTGGATTCCTTTATGGCACAGAACGTTATCCAGGTACGGTAATTCGGACATTTGCTTGTCAAATCTGCATTTTTTAAATCATTTGCAAATGATCACGAGCAAAAAGTAACCTTTTTTTGAGTAATATAAATTACAAGGTCATTTATTCTGCAGGTATTGAGTGGTTTAGCAAAGAAAGGCAAGACGGTTATATGTACGATCCATCAACCGTCTTCAGAGTTGTACGCGATGTTTGATAAGCTCCTCATCATGGCCGATGGTAGAGTCGCTTTCCTCGGATCGCCGGATCAAGCCACAGACTTCTTTAGAGAGTATGTTCTTACTTTTCCTAACATATTTACTTGTATCTTTTGTTCTACCTTAAATATTTAGGCATAATTGTAAATCCAAATCTAAGAGAAAAACAAATAAAAATAATAATAATAAAGAAAATAAAAGACTATGCTATGAGTATTAAACATTAGTTAAGTATATTACATTATAGTTACTAGTAGTACTAATATTTAATACTCATAGCATAGTCTTTTATTTTCTTTTAATTCTTTTATTTTCTTTTTATTAAACATTATTCTGCTTACAATATTCAATTATGTTTAAAACTCGTAGTCTTTAACTGTCTTTATTTTTTTATATTTTATTTTCTTCTTAGATTAAAATGCATATGTTTTTTATATAAAAACATATGCCTATAAATTATAAGCATTTAAAATTATAGTAAGGATACCTTTCTAATTCTTCTTGAATTCTGTTACTTACTTTACCCAAAGACATGATAAAGACGAGTTGCAACTTTATATTTTGTTTATTATCTACAAATTTAGATAAACAAGTTAATCGTGTAGAAAAAAATATGTGAATAAAAGTTATCGTTTTGGTAGACACAAGTCAGCGTCTACGTCTAGTTAGTGACGATAGAAAATTTTTACCAAGAAATTCACGTGACTAAATGGTCATCTAGGTTAGGAGCTGCTTGTCCCGCGAACTACAATCCTGCGGACCACTACATCCAGCTACTAGCTGGTGTGCCAGGCCGTGAAGACACTACAAGGCACACAATAGACACCGTTTGCGCCGCCTTCGCCAAGTCCGAGTTGGGCTGCAAGATTGCCGTCGAAGCGGAAAATGCTATGTTTAATGAGGTCTGTGTAATCAATTGTACAATATTCTTACGAGTACTAGGTGTATCTTTAAAAACGTCTTTTGTGTAAGACATTCTGATACCATAATGAAGGCCTTTGACGTGATTCGAAATTAGAACGTAAATTTCTTCGTTATTATCGTATATTATTTATGCTGATTATGTTATTTATGTTATGTTTAACGTTTTGTTGATGTTGGAATTGGTACTTGTTAATTAAATACACCTTTAACACTGCTTAATAATCACTGTTTAATGTTTGTTTAAATAAGACACTTATTTAATTAACTAATATTATTCCTACTGTTAATTTGTAGATTGCTTTAATTTATGCGATTTAATGTCTGTATACTTGAATATTTTAGTTTACAATAAAATTAAATATATAAAATTGTAGGGTAAATTCCAATCCTGACAATATTTACATTCATTGAATAGTTACTTTCCCGGTACTCGGGTCTTTAGGCAGACTGCATAATTTTACCTAATGCCCATTAATACTAATAGTAAATAGGTTGGAGAAAATTATGCATATTTAAACCCATGAAAAAATAGACTTCTTCCACCTTGTCCTACTTAAAAGAACTGAAAGAGCTTTGTAAAAAATAGGAATAATTATCCTCACTAAACATTAATTCAACAATAAACACACAAAAAATATACCTATATGAAAAAATATCGCCTGGGATTTCAACTTTTATTCTTAGAGTGGACATCTAATAAATAGCACGTTTAAGTAATGTTTATTGTAATCCAGCGTAAGATTTCCGCTGGCTGGGCGGACTCAGCGTGGTCGAACGTGACGGCGATGCGTACGCGCCGGTCGCCATACAAGGCGTCATGGTGCGCGCAGTTCCGCGCCGTGCTGTGGCGCTCCTGGCTCTCCGTCACTAAAGAGCCCATGCTTATCAAAGTGCGGTTTCTGCAGACTATTGTAAGTTATTTTGCATTAGCAAATAAACACGCTGTCCATTCGATGTTATATCAGTGTCATCCTGGCACAGCTTTTACCAATTGTGTATAGAGTAGGAATTCTGCCTGAATCCAATCACAGATTTTCTTATTTCTAATTACTGAGATGGTTGCCGCGTAGTTTTATCATTCTTATTTTTGGGTGATTAATACGAGGAATTAATCGTGTTCGTTCATTCTTCTTTCTTGACCGTAACTGAAGCCGTACGTACTCGTATATATCAATGCGATAACCTGTTTATTGTTTTTTTGCTTATAAGACACTTTCTATTGCCTCTATTTGGCATCCTACAAAAATCTGTAACCTTTTAAAGAATGAATTTACTAATAGTATAAATATAATCTGTTTTCAGATGGTAGCAATATTGATTGGAGTCATATATTTTGGTCAGGACTTGGATCAAGATGGAGTCATGAATATTAATGGTGCCATTTTCATGTTTTTGACAAACATGACCTTCCAAAACATCTTCGCTGTTATCAACGTGAGTAATTTGTTCTGAATTACTTCAAAAACCAACACTAAGTAAATTTATAAATAATACTTTTTTACATTTAGTTTATACGTATTCTGCTTGTTTTCTTACGTTAGTAAGTTCAGTGGTTACATTGATTCATATTAATATTATATTGTAACAAGTGGTCGCCTATAATTGGGACGGCATATAATTACGACTTCATTTAAATGTTATTTTGTATAACATTTAAATGAAGTCGTATATATAAATATCAATAACGTCATAATAGATTTAATTACAAATTAGGTACTATACATTTTGATAATATGATATTATAAGACAGTAAAAAAATGAATACTAATAAATCATTAATTTAAATGGAATATAAGAGACGTGTTCCTGTCTCTTGCATATTATTTACACAGTAAAACATTTCCAGTAGATAGGCATCTTACATGTAAACAGTGAGTGAGACACATCGTAACGTTGTTATCTATGTGATAAAACAATGTGCATTGTTTGTCATGAAATACAGACAGCGTAGAAATGTAAGATATTATCCTGCGACTTCGTTCGCATTAATTTAAAGAACTTGTTTCTTTGGTTAGTTTGAAATGAAACAACTTACCTTTGAACCCGATAGTTGTCGATCTAATAAATTATTTGTGGCATCATAACGTCACTCCAGGTCCACTATTAATTTTATATTTCCTCCAGGTATTCTGTTCGGAGCTGCCAATCTTCATACGCGAACACCATTCAGGGATGTACCGCGCGGATGTGTACTTCTTATCGAAGACGTTAGCGGAAGCGCCTGTTTTCGCCACCATACCGCTGGTGTTTACCACCATTGCGTATTATATGATAGGGCTAAACCCATCTCCTGAGAGGTTCTTTATTGCATCGGGATTAGCTGCGCTCATCACCAATGTTGCAACTTCGTTTGGTAAGTTCATTTAACATCTACACAGGATGTGGCGTTATACACCTCCTGTTGTAAATATTTTATTACTTGATGATTCATTCTAAATATCAACATCATTATAAAATAAAACGTGTGCTTATAGGTTTTTATATAATCCGTTAGCGTTATAAGAAACTAGATTATACTAGTACTCCCCCGAAACGGCGTGATCGATTCTCATGAAATTTTGTGAGCATATTGAGTAGGTCTGAGAATCGGCCAACATCTATTTTTCATACCCCTTGGTGATAAGGGTTGTCCACCCTTAACATTTTTTTTAATTTTTAGACATTTTTTTATTATGTCGCAATAAAAAATACATACAATCCTACATTTTTACCTTTTTATCAACAACCCCTATTTTGTAATAGCCATTTTAGTAATTTAATCATTTTTTATCCCCAGTCGATAACTGATCAATCAATCATCCTTACACATTTACAATAAGTTAGGTATTTTTTGTCTACACTAAAAATTACTTAGCCGGATTAGCTAGTAATATTATAAAGCAGTAGATTTTGTTTGGTTGAACACGCTAATCTCGGGAGCTACTGTTTCGAATTGAAGAAAATATTTTTATGTTGAATAGTAAATATAATGTGGAACGCTTTAGGCTATATAACATCACGCTATGTTTGTTTGTTTTTAATAGATTGTTCTTTGATAAACGTGGGTGAAACTGCGTGGCACAGCTAGTATCATGTTCTATATTTATATAGAACATGTTTGAAAAACCCTTCGCAAACAACATGCGACAATGATGACAATAATTGGTATTTTTGAACTCAAGTTTAACAGGTTATAGTAATTTAGTAGATTGTAAAGATTACCACATTTTTTCGTTAACAAAGCGAATATAATTTACCAAACTAGTAATATATTCATAATTAGTTTTAATGACAAAATAGAATGTCATTTACCGTATTAAAATATTTTCGGTTGTGCTCAAGGCAGTGTACATTAATAAACTTAAAAGTGTAAAAAATGGCAATTAGGAACCTAACGTAATCATTGTGATGTAACGTGATTGTAAAAAAATATATATACAGGGTGGTAAATTTAGTGTAGGATATATGCATGGTCAGGCATGTTCATAGATGATTTAGTGAAGAAATACGAGTACTTGGAAAATATTCATAAATTACAAATCGCACCTTCGACAGGACAAGCGCATAAAACGCAAAAAAAGCGAAATAGAGTTAAATATGCCAAAGTGCTTTTAAAACATCCTATTGTCTGGTAGAACAAAGTCAGCCATTCAGTTCCATCTCATTTCGGTAGAGGTCGATAGTGCCTTTGTCCAATTTGTTCGTTTTGTGTCCAATAATGTTCAGTAAAAAGTAAAATTATTGTAGTATTTTTTTTTAAAACATGTACTTGTGCCCTTGTTCCAAGGGTGCGAAATGTCGCATACCGTTCGACTACGAGACATTTGTTTGTAACTGAAACCGTCTTCGTTGAGCGAATGAAGACATATTTAGCTAAAATTTGCAGCGAAGTTTTGTGGCCTAAGATTAGAAATATACGTTTTAACCCTTGCTGGCACTTGCAGCTCAGAACAATTGCCTCTTGGAGCGAATGTTTTGTGGCCCATAGATTTTTTCTAAACGATCGGGCGGTAGGTGTGCTCGCTGTTCGTCAATAATGCATTTAAGTAAATTGTACCAATAATTTATATCATATTTTTATGCATATTTAGGACGAAAATCGAATGAAAACACCATAATTTATTTATTAGAATGCAAAGTGAGAAAAAACTAAATTTGATTTAATTGATTTATAATTAGCAATCAATATAACATTTCCGTTTCGTAATGATTGATATTTTTTGTTATGAAATATTGCACAATGTTTTGGTTGTTATGATCACTATTTTACTACCTAGTATTTAAGCAACAGATCGACTAGTAGGTTAGACAAATGCCTAGTAACCGCAAGATCGTATCGTTTTACGATGTATAGATTACTAACTGTGCCACGCGGTTTCACTCACGTTAATTAGAGAAAAATCAATCGTTGCTTATTTTTTTTAATGATTTTTTTATTGGAAAGTTACAAAATCGACGATGAAATTTTTGGTACCCCTATATTGGATATAGAGGGTTTCTAATGTCGTATATCCAATATTAGGTACACACATAAGTACAAAAATATATACATACATACATATTATGCTCGAAAATCATAACTCTCCTGACGCAGTCGGGTAAAAGTTAGTAGGTACTTGATCTAATAATGGCTATATTTTGTAACCTTTTAGATTTTGGATATACCTTAATATTGGACATTCAGTATTGAGGTCAACTACGAGTAAGTGTCCAATATTGAGGAATCTACCTACTTTCTAGAAAATAACCAACAAAATTTTAATTTTGCAATAAATCATAAAAATATTTTTAATGTATTCTAATTACTATATACACTAATAGATTGTAACACAGCAATATAAAAAACATCACTTATATTAGTTTAAACACTTGAAGATAGTTCCTAATAAAGTCCACGAACGTCAACAATCAGTTCGATTTTTTTTCTGTCAACTGATAATAAATATGGCGCTGGAATAGAAAAATATTTTGATGCACTTCTTTGCAGTAATAGTTTAAAAAGTTTCAAAGAGATTGCGCTATTAACGGAGGAAATAAGGTGGTATCCAGTATTAGGCAACTATCCAGTATTCGGTGCCGCTCCCCTACTAGCGAATCAGATATTAAGTATTCATCTATTCTAATTATTAATATTAGTAAGATTTTATTACAGTTACATTAGCACAAAAAGCTACTAATCATATCATTTAGTAATTATGTTTACTAATGTATAAAAATAAGATGGTATGTGTCTGTTTGATGTTTCAATTAAACAAGGACTACTGGGCCGATTTACATGAATTTTTGCAAGTACCTATGGTAAACTTATAAGCTACTTTTAAAATTTTGTACTATTTAAAGACGATGGTTATTTTTATGCCCCGTTGTGAAGCACGAAATTAATAACCTCCAGTTGATATAACCAATATAGTTCGACCGGGGAAGTACCATTGCCACAACTAGTTCTAGCGTGAAACAGTTCTTGCGTTACGGTGGAAGCGTGTGCTTGCCGGCTCACTTACATATGATGTGACCATCTTAGTCCTCGGGAATAGCAACGCATATATGATCGACTTCAGATAGAATACCTGTTCTTCATGAAGTTGTTTACATATGTCCATGGGTGGCAGCAACCACTTACCATCAGGTGTACTGCATGCTCATTTGCTACTTCATTCCTATAAAAAAAACTTACCTAAGTTACGAAACTAGGAATGATAAACTAATCTTCAGTAATTGGACAATATTTTGGCACAAAGAAGCTAATAATCATATTGTTTCGCTTCGTACCACAGCTAATAATCGGATAACCGGTCGTTCAGCGTTGAAATATGTCGGAGCGAGCCGGTGCGCTCCCATTCCATGCATTATTGAATTCGCAGCCTACCGCCCGTTACGTTCTAGCTGCCTGGTAATACTATTAAGTGTGTACTTGGGGCTTTGTGCCTTTTTTATTTTTTTGTGTTACGGGATGTAATTTCTTATAATACTTAATAGCTAAATCTAGTACATGATAATGTAAAGTTAGATTTCACAAACTTTTGTAACGAACAAATCTTATTAATCCTCATCCTTTATGCGTTGAATTGAAACTTCAGATTACACTAAGTAAAGAGCCGTGTCGAAATACGCCACTTGTAGAACAGTAACGAGAACTGATTGAAGATAGGTGTCAGATGTGGTCCACGTCTTAGAGCGCTCTAACTATGGAAGATTTTTTTGTCACCGATTTATTTCATGTTTGGGAAAATATTACGGCTCAGGGCGGAACATTTTTCATTGATCTACAACCAGCTACAATTTACGCCAAGAGGGAAAGGTCAAAAACAGTCCCTAGTCTCTTTCAAAAATATGTTTTTACACCACTGTGTACCCGTAGAAGTCCACTGACTTCTACGGGAAGCCAGTACGATTTGAGTTGTAGTACCGTATCATATGTATATCGGAAAATCAATGTAGAGAAGGACTATACAAACGAAGAGAAAAACAAAGTGCACGTGGAATAAATACAGAAACATATTTAACGGATTATTTAGTTTGTACCTACCACTCACGGGTCGCGAGTCCATTGATATTCATAAATTTGTCTGTAAGTTTCAATAAATTACCGATAACATGAGGCGAAATAGGTGTGAAAATGTGTTCGACAACAAAACGGTGACGAGTCATTGTTTGTCGCCAACGTTTTACTGACTACGCAGGCAATATTGTGTTCCACATTATTTTTTGCTGGTATTAGCATACTATTTGTCATTCTATTATACAGATCAGCTATGAATTTAAATCCTACTCTTTTTTATTAAATTGAAGTCGTCTGCTACTTCAATGTAGGTAACAATTGTAACGTGCAGTGACTTGATGGTCAGTGGCTACTGCCACTTCTAATAGTTCTGTCTAAATTCGATCACAGATGCGTTGCTACTTTCGGACTAGGATGGTCGCCTCAAATGTAAGTGAGCCGGCAACTACACCCTTCCACCGAAACGTTAGAACGCTAGAACTGTTTCACGTCAGAAATAGATGTGACAGTGCTACCTCTCTGGTTGAACTACACTGGTACACTGGTTACAGGTGGTAACCTGGTGCGAATGACATTCGGATGTTTGCTTAGTCGGGTATTGAACCTTGGAACTTGTCTTTTAAAACGATACCATAACCACAATATAATTGTCTATACTGTGCCATAACCGTCCTTCTGCGTGGGCTATCTTCTTAATATATTTAAATATAAATAAATTAATTATAATATATTCGACACAGATTTAATTAAACGACCTAAATCGACCTACAATCTAATCTGTTGTACGTTATACCTACTTCGTTTTATTTTATCTAGAAACAGGCATTGCCTTGAATTGTGACTCATTCGCGTTATTAGAATATTTTAACGTAGAAAAAGCTACAAGATGGATTTTAAAATTGTAATAAATAATTAGTTATACTTAAAGTTAACTAAGTTCAAGTTCTTGTAGTAGTTTGTAGAACCATAAGAGCTTACTACCTTAGTACTTTAGTACTTATTTAGTATTTTTAGTTATGTTAGTATTAAACGGTAGTATTAAAGCATTTTTGTTAACTACTTTAACTTCAACTCATATTGTTTCCTTACCTAATGTGGAGGTGCTTTTTGTTATTAAACGTACTTTGAAAAATTAAAAAAATAAATGCCATGTGAAAAATTACATAGGCTTGCGTTAGCGCCAAGGACGGCCGGGGGGGGGGGGGGGGGGGTGAGGGTTGAGGGGTTTAGTGCGGGAAAAATCCCACATAAACTGGCGTCACTCTCACTTGCCACTCGATAACAAAAAATAAACAAATATATAATTGAAGATTTTAAAAATATCAATATATTGCATTTACTTAAGGATCTAACACATTAAGCGATGTAACTTAAAATATTTATATATTGGGGAAGATTTGAGATGTAGTACTGTATTAAATTGCTGTCCTATGACGCAACAACACATTAGTATATTTTCATAGAATTAATTAAATATCAAAGTGTAGCGTATCTAGCAAATACGCTACTCATCAAATGTAAAGCCAGATACTAGCCAGCTTTTATTGCCCATGTAAAAAACAACATGGTAAAATACAAAATAACTTAGCCGGAACTTCTCAGTTGTGGTAGTGTAAAAAACAAAATTGTAACCGAAAATTTGTAAGTGTCCACGTAGTTATATCCAAAATATAAAAAATAACCGTGTTCCCGCCGTACGGCGCGAGAAGAAAACACAGTGGAGGTTTAGCCGGTAAGAGTTCGGCATAACCCAGCTGCATCCCCGAGCCGCTGAGTATCCATGCGGATAACCCACTTAAAAAAAAGATCTATCCCAAATAAAGATGTATCATTTCTACATAATAAATAATAATTATTAACACAGAAAAACAAAACGAAGTGTAAAAATGAAATAACTTGTAAATGTATTCTTCAAAATCGACATTAGCTTATGAGTATAGATCAATTCCAAAGCACTATCGAGTGGGATGTACCGGTTATAAAAGATAGTAATATTATGAAACTATATTTATTCATGTATGACTTCATTTTTCTGCTACTTGTATTTTAATATAAACCGGTAATTGGCCATTGCTATCGTATGGGGATATAGCTCAGTGGTAGAGCATTCGACTGCAGATCGAGAGGTCCCCGGTTCAAACCCGGGTGTCCCCTATTACAAAGTCGTCCCTTTTATATTTTTTCAATTTTTCTAAGCTCAAATAAAAATAAAAAAAAAAATATTTCCTTATTATTATGTATTTTTAATCCTAGTTTTGTAACAATTGTAATTGAAAAATATCTTTACGTTTAATAATAAATGTAAAGATATTTTTGAATTAAAAAATAAAATCTGCCAAGTGCGAGTCGGACTCACGAGCGAAGGGTTCCGTACTATGATAAAGCCCCCCTTTAATATTTACTTTATTGTTATTTAATTATTTATTTTAACAGGTAATATACAGTAAATAATATACAAGTAAATATTCTGTAAAGTAAATTATATATATTAAATTATATATATAATTTTTAGTATTTGTTGTTATAGCGGCAACGGAAATACATCATTTGTTAAAATTTCAGTTTTCTAGCTATCACGGTTTATGAGATACAGTCTGGAGACAGACAGACGGACAGACAGAGGAGTCTTAGTAATAGGGTCCCCTTTTACCCTTTGGGTACGGAACTCTAAAAACGGGGCAGAATAATCTAAATATATGTATCTTTATTGTGATTATTTTTTAATATGGAAGTAGCAAACGAGTCTGCCAAGGACATCTGTAATCAACTTCAAATAATTATGATAAGAGTCGGCAAAGGCAGCGTTGATATCACTGAAGACTATTTTGGAACGCCTAGGGTACCTATGTCTTCCTTACCACACCCTTCAGACCAGAACGCCACGTATAACTTAATATCTTAAGTCGTTTAATCTTAATTATTAGAATAATACAAGTTTTTCTTATTAATAGCTGTTTTGCAAACACAACATATTAACAAAATGCAGTACTCAAAAAAATAATAACGATGGTAAATGTATTTTTAATTAAACAAATCAATAATTTAAAAAAAGCAGGAATTATTTGTGGGGTAAGTAACTATTTGTATTTTTATTACGAGCTTAATAACTGCATCTATTGCAAAACGATAGATTGCTAATCCAATGTTTTTGTAAGTACCTACTTATAATAGTTTTCTATAATTATTTGTTTTTTTTTTGTATATATGTACCTTGTATTATATAATAGGTGAATAAGTTCAAATGAGCTTAGCATAAGCAATTATTGCACAAGAATAGACAAAGTTTTAAATATTTTTTTTGTATAATTGGTATTTCCTTTTACCTATAACAGGTAAATATGTCCATATAACCTTAGCATAGGTACGCAATATTGCACAATGATTTTTAGTTTTTTTTTGGATAATCGGTATTTTTGTATATGATTTGATTTTGTATATTAGTCTTTCGTATATTAGTTAAATATGAGCATAAACGTTTAATATTACCAAATACTGTACAGACACGGCGACTTCGATGTTTTTGTATAGGTACTTTTGTACAATACCCAAAATATTGCACAATGACACACAGTACCTTCAATGTTTTTTTTTGTATAATTAGTTATTTTGTATATGTAATAAAGGTATAATATATTGCATACAGTGTTGGGGTAACATTGGAGCTGGGGTAAAGCCGTACAGTTAAAATTGTGGTATAAATTGACCACATTTTATAAAATTGGCGATTTCATATACCATGAAAACCAATGAAAATTATGTACCTACTTGATACAGCGATTTTTTTAAGATGACCTAATTCGGCTACAATTGCAGTCGACGAATTTTACAACAGCTCCGATATTACCCCAACTCACCTTATAGTTATTTATTTTTGTACTACCTGTTCGCGCTAAGTTTGCCGGTCAAAAGAATGCGCCTCCCCCTCACAACCAACTACCGCAGCTCTCAGTCGCCCTAAAATGTGCTAAAAGTATCGAAGGCAACGTAATCGCCGTAAACGCGTGAAATTATTACTTATGC
>DWNE01003683.1:0-16295 GCA_018249875.1 Cecropterus toxeus
AATTTTTCAGTACAGTAGTTATTAGCCAAATGATGTCTAATATTATTTTTAATCAGCACTGCACTTCCTCCAGCGTTGTATAACAATTATAACTTCGTTATTTTTATTTTTTTCATCACAATATCTTTAGAACTATATTTTAAGTAACTTGTCATAAGAAAAATAATTTACTTAAAATTAGAGTTACCGTAGTATAAATTGTTGGTGTCGATTTAAAAAAAATTGGATATCAGTTAAAGAAAAAACCAGAAAGTTAAAAGAAATCTGAAATGGTTGTCATTCAATTTAAAATTACTGTCATCTTCTACACAAAAACAAATTGAAATGAAACAGAACTTTTGTTACAATAATCTATATAATATGATATTATCGATATTATACAATTATTTGCAACCATATATGTATAAGCTGTGGCAATAAATAAACAATCCCACACACTCAAGCACTCACGCATACACATTATACCCTTATAAGAATTTGTGATACTATGTACCAGACACCGTGATTTTTATTTGTGTTAAATCAATAAATACTTTAAAAAAATCGATTTGTCTCGTCAACACATTCTTGTCCCACTGCTGGGCACGAGTCTTCGCTCAGAGTGAGAGAGTTTTAGGCCATAGTCCACCTCGCTGGCCAAGTACGAATTGGTGGACTTCACACACCTTTGAGAACTCTTTTTTTTATGAGAACTTTTAGATGTGCAGGGTTCCTCACGATGTTTTCCTTCACCATAAAGCAGTGATAATTAAATTCTAATACGTACATAACTTTATAAAAATCAGTGGTGTGTGCCTATGATTCGAACCCCGAACCCTTATTGAGAGCTCTCTCACTGAGCACTATCACTGCTCAAAATCTATTTAAATTTCTGTTAGATTTTCTGTTTTTCATAGTACAAATATTAAAAGTAGACTCAAGTAATTTTCAATAGTCTAATGTGTACATTTGTATATGATTTTTATAAAATAAACTTTTATTTGCAGGAGTAGAAGCCCAAACTTTAACAGTATGGAGGCAGGCGAATGGCTACCGGGTGCCTCGCCTACTTTATCTCAATAAGATGGATCGCGCGGACGCCGATGCGGTGGCCTGCAAGAAATCTATCGAGGACAAGTTGAGAGTTGTTCCACTAATGTTGCACTCACCCATCACTTATGAGGGAAAGCTTATTGGTAGGTTAACTTTTAAAGATCTCTGAAGTTTGACCACAGGAAAAAAATAATTGTAAAATAATTGAAGGAATTATTTGAAGGTGTTCAAAGTCTATGGTTCGACTCCGGTGGTACTACCGGCACGGAAATTTCTTCCTAATAAGATTATTAAGTGTTCTGGTCTGAAGCGTGAACCAATGAAGACATACTTGCGAGGCATTCCAACTTAGTCCTCAGAAGTAGCAATGCATCTGTAGTCAACCTCAGGCACGACTGCTCCCATCTGGAGTTGATTACATGTGCCCATGGTCGGCAGTGGCCAACTGGCCATATTACCATTAGCTGGACTTCATGCTAGTTTACTTTTACTTTCATATTTTCATATTATTAAATAAAAGTTATGCAATACATTATAGAAATGTTTATTTATTTACTTATTAGTAAGTTGTACTAACAGAATTAACATTATTGTTTCGGAATGTCTGCTTCACGCTAGAAATAGGTGTGGCTGTGGTACCTTCTCGTTCGGACAGTGTTTCTACCACCTGTCTAAATAATGTGTAACTGTCATATAAATATATGGGTCTACAGATTGTAGTATAATACTATTCTGTAGTCGAAATTTATATTACAGGTCTCATAGATATAGTAACGAAAGAACAAGTACTTTGGAAGCTCGGCCGAGGTCAGAATTACGAGCGACGGAAGCTCACGGAAAAGCAAGATGGCCGCCAATGGGAAGCGACTCTAAACAACCACAGAGCCCTTATAGACACCCTGTCTTCCTTAGACGATCAATTAGCAGATACTATTATTCAGGAGGAATCCCTAGATGATATAAATAAAAAGGAAATTGACGCAGCTATTCGCAGATGTACAATTGATATGAAGGCATTTCCAGTGCTCTGTGGCAGTTCATACAAGAATATCGGTGTTCAGACTTTGATGGATGCAGTGATTGATTTTCTTCCATCGCCAATTGAAAGGAACTATGTTTATAGCAGCTTTGGTGATGATCTGTCAGCTCGTGCGTTCAAAGTGCAGCATGATGATCAACGGGGTGTTCTGACATTCTTGAGGCTGTACAGTGGGGAGTTCACTAAGGGTCAGAAGATATATAACCTGGCGAGAGATTGTACTGAACAAGTAAATGTTTTACAATATTGTAGGAGCCTTTAATGTTTGTCTAAGATGGCACAATTCACATATTATTTTTGCCTTGTGCTACAAAGTTAAGGCAGACATATTTATTATTTATCTAAACATTACAACTTGGTACTCACTACTCAGGGTTAGTAATAGGTCTGTGCCTCAACTAAGACTAATTTTATCTGGGGTTGATTATAGATGTTCATGGTTGGCAGTCGTCATTTACAATGACTGCATGCTGGTTTGCTGGTTAAAAAATATTAAATAAAATGTTCAAGTTTATGGTTTGGATCATTACGCCTTAGCCTGCAGAAATAATAATGCATCTATATCCGATTTCAGGTTAGTCTTCTGTTACAGAGGACATATGTTATTAATGAGGGATTCAAGGAGGCGGGAAGGGGTCGGGTCGTATCTCACTCAAGGAAGGAGAATTCACGATATCTGCTTAATATCGCGATTATAATGTTCTGCAAAAATCCCTAAAATTGCGAGAAAACTGGATCATATAAAACATGTTTCTCTCCTACGTTTGAACATTCGGGGGGGAGGGGGGGGGGGGAAGTTAGAAACAAATGTCGCTACATTTCATGTAGTTAATCGCCCACTTATACGTTAAATTGGTTGTAGATGTCCATAGGCTCTTAATATTACTGTTAGAAGGTTAAATTAGGTACTGCTGTTATGCTGTAACATGAATTTCCTGGAATAAATATGGACTTTGTTTATCTGTTGATCAGACAGGTTCCCTGTACGTGGCGTTGGCTGATGAGTACCGTCCCGTCGAGAAGGTGACTGCCGGGAATATCGCTGTAGTTAGTGGTCTTAAGGTATTTCATACTTTCTAACTTTACTCAATTTTTTCCTTTGCTTTAGGCAAATTAATAATAATTTCCCTAGAGTATATATAATATTATAGATAAGACTTTACCTTATTTCACTGATTCTTATTAAAGAATTTTACTTTTTTCTTATACTACAATAAAAAGCTCATTTTTAAAACTTTTTACTTTGTATCATAGCATATTAAAATCAGTGTAATTTTCTGTGTATTACTTTGCTCGTAAAAATAAATCGAAATTTTAAAGACCCGTCAGTAAATTCTAGGCGACAATGTCAGGTGAGCTGGTGGCGGCCTCGCCGGCGGCGGCGGGCCGCGCGCGCGCCGCCCTGCTGCCGCGCCTGCGGGGGCCCGCGCCGGGGGCCCCGCTGCCGCCCGCCGCCCGCCTGCGGCTGCAGGCCCTCGACCAGGACCCCACGCCGGAGGACGTGGCTGATGTGCTGTTGGGGATCGGTGGGTTACCGAAAATCCTTTAAAAACTAATATACGCCCTTAACTTACATCTTATATATCTGTTTAAAACATTTACTACATAATATTATAATAACACAAAATTATTGTATTGTATTTTTTATATTTAAATCTAACAATGTGGCAGACGGGATACCTGATGGAAAGTAGTCGCCGTCGTCTATAGACATTTACAACACCAGAGGAGTCATCAGTGTATCGCCAGCTTTGAAAATGTATGAATCTGTCATATCGAAATGAATAGCACCCTAATCGAACAAAACGTTAACCATCATCCTATTTATGTTACGTTACGATTTGCATTACTATTCCCAGGCACAACAATCCCGGATCCCGTATTTTTATGCTCCATCGAACCCCCGAGTATTTCATACCAGAACGCGTTGGAAACCGCGCTGGCGGAGCTGCAGCGAGAGGACCCCAGCTTGAGGGTGTATACCGATGAAGAGTCTGGACAGATGGTATTGGCTGGTAAGTATGGACTTGCATTTGTACTCAGATCCAACTGATAGCTATCTGTTTCACTCGTATAAAGAAAATGTAATACAACTTTAAATTGTCAATAACGCTTATTCAGCCACTGAATGACTTACAAAATATGCATTAAGACAGAAGTACAATCTAATTTTAATTGATTGATAAAAAAATGTCATTAGAAATTGTGCTCTCAGATTATTTAATAACACTTAAAATTAAACAATGAACTTAATTATAAGTCGATTCAACCACTTGTCACTTTAAAAAAATTACAGACAAATTGAGAACCTCCTCCATTTTGATGTCGGTTAAAAAGAGATTATACCATACTAAAATTTATTTTATAAATATCTTTTAATTTATTTTTGAATAAATTTATGTTTTACCTATATGTTTGGGGTAAATTTGTTCCTTTCGCACTAACTTACTGTGAAAACTTAAAAAGTCTACCTCCGTCAGGCATGGGCGAGCTGCACCTAGACATAATCAAGGAGCGTATCATCCGGGAGTACAAGATCGAGGTGGAGCTGGGCGAACCGCAGATCTCGTACCGGGAGACGCTGGTGGGAGCGGCCCGGCGGGTCCTCGCTGTAGACAGGAAGATCGGGAGCGCGCGACAGACTGTCAAGGTTGACATGTCTGCCTGCAGGAAGGTGGTCACGCCGGATAAGGTGTTGAAGTGAGTTTATATGACAGGCAAGAGGAAATTGATATTGGTCGGATTGTAATAAATATTTCAGTGATATTTATTCATCAAAAAAATCCATATTTGTCCAAATTTACTTTTTAAAGTAGAAAAGGACGGTTTTTGTTCGATGCACTGCAGTCGTATTTTATTCTGTCTAATAACGCGATTTAAAGCGCTTTTATGTTCTCTTGAAATGTATGAATAGTATGGATGATACTTATCCGTGGCGTTACAACTTTGTTAGCAAAGCGATCGTGGCTAACCTAACTAAGATAGGATCTTGTTTGATGTTGATTACAGATGTGTAGGTGTCCATGTCAATGGGCGGCAGTGGTCACAAATGGACTGCATGCAATATGCATAAAAAATAACATGTTAAGTACGGCACGTTAAGTTATATAACTAATATACCTTGAATGTGCGTCTTAAATATTATATTTTCCACTTATTCTACGAAACACGACGTATAGAACAAAATAATTATTATCTATATTGATACATAAAAAAGCAATCTACACTCACAGCCCCACAGCAGGATTATCGCCTGTGTCTTGGGTGCCATGGACACACAAAGACGAATACACAAACACCCAGACCCAGAACTGATATCTAAACTCATCATTCACATTTCTGTTTGGCCGGGGATCGAACCCGGGACCTCCGCGGGCTCCGCCACGCGGGTCGTCAATTCATATATAATTCATATTAACATTTCATAATTTTGCTTCATGCTGTTACAGATTAGATAAAACAGCGGAGAGCGCGGCGAACCTGGCTCACATCCACCCGCGGTACATGGCCGCCGTCCGGCAGGGCGTGGCCAGCGCGCTGCTGCACGGGCCCAAGCTCGGCTGCCGGGTATGGTGGCATTTTATTTCTTTTGTACACACGTAAATAAGATGCAGCGTGATAGAATACCCTTGAGGAAATGGTAGATATGAATGTTTGCTATTTTGTTTCATCGTTGAGTTTGGTTTTATTTTTTAATTTGACAGGAATATCTCTTTTTCTTAAAGTCCGTTAAGGATACGTTACGTTTTATAGAATGATTTTTATATTGTATAATACCATTACAAAATGAATAAATAAATATATACTATCAAATAATAATAACTTTTTTCGATAACTCAAAGATAAGTTGTTAATTATCATAAGTTGTAAGTTATTTTCATTTGTTGTATTATTTTACTATAAAAGTTTCTTGGCGTTATTTTATTAAGATTTAATTGAATATTAACATCATACATTATAATTTATCATCTAATGCTATATGGTAATAGTAACTGAATAAGTACTAAATAGTATCCTGTTGCTTGCAGCTTGTGGAGACGCAGGTAAAGCTGCACTGGTTCGAGGTCGGGCGAGGTACCTCTGAATCAATGGTGGCTGCCACCGTCGTTCAGTGCCTCCGGAAGGTGAGTTAGCCTTAACTTATTTAGATATTCAGACATGTTTTCATTTGACAGAATGATATAGAAATATTTTTTGTATTTTAAAGCAACGATAAATGAATTTTTGTAAACTTAATTTTGATCATCTTATCTTGTTCCAAATAACGATTTATTTTATGATTTTATCATCATTACATTATGTTTTTTTTCAGTTTACAGTTTACTATACAGTTTTACATAATATACATAATATGTATACTATTAGTATACTGGGCGTGTGTGGCACTTTCGACGCAAGGTTTTATAATAGTAAGGAACTAAAATGCCATAAGTAATCTCCTAATACAACATTTTCGTTACATTATAATACATTTGTTGGAACACCTCAGGTATTTGAAGAAGCGGAATCAATCCTCCTGGAGCCGGTGATGTCGCTGGAGGTGGTGTGTCCGGAGAGCCACTCGGCCCGCGTGATGGCGGACCTGGCGAGACGACGCGTTGACATACAACACATACATGTGCGACATAGCAATAAGGTGAGACACACTGACGCCACATGATGAAAGGGTGAGACACATAAGTGACATGTCAACGGAATATGACACATGTTAACGACGTAGACACACGTCAACGATATGTCAACGGGGTGAGACGCATATACGCGATATGTCAACGGGGTGAAACACACATACGCGATATGTCAACGGGATGAGATACATACAAGCGACATAACAACGGGGTAACACACACATACGGGGCATGGGACGGAGAGAGACATACGTGCGAAATGATAACATGATGAGACACACACATGCCATAAGACCGCTACAATAACAAGTCACGCACGCACTTTTAATAATTGACTATGCTATTTTTACGTGATCTTACTACTCATTACACTATTATAACGATATAAAATAAAACTCTAGAAAAATACTCTTTAAGCAATGATTTATTTCAAATTATATTTCTTCTTCTTATTTCTTATTCTTTTAAAATTATATTGGCTCTGTCCATAGACAATCACCTCACCTCCCTCGTCACCACATCTCACCATATTAGAGCATCTCAACACCGCTACGTTACACTATTAAAACACTTTATAAATTAATATTTCCATTTTTTACAAACATGATGGCTTCGCTGAATTTTGTAAAAAAAATGTGTTGTCTATGCCCCAGGTGATAGAGTGTATAGCGCCCCTGTCGGAGCTGCTGGGCTACTCCTCATCGCTGCGCTCGCTTAGCTCCGGGCTCGCCACCTTCACCATGGAGTTCCACTCCAACCGACAGATGGCGCCGCACGATGAAGAGAAGGCCATTAAAAACGTTACCGGATTTTGAGACAGATTACATAGTTTAAATTATAATAGTTTTGCATAGGTTTAATAGAAATACAAGATGTGAAAATGTTTTAATCCACTGCAAAGGCAAGGTGATTGACTTATGACCACATATTAATAAAAATCATTTTTTTTGCCTTGAAATGATAGTTTAATAAGATGACATTTGATGAGATTTAGGGGCAGGATATCTCCCGCCAGGCTAGGTGATTATGCCGGGGGATAGCCTTGCTCCGACAGTCTTTGATCAGAACTTGTATATATGCAGGATGTTGAGAAAACTCTGATAGCGTGATTCAGAATACGCTGACGTCATATCTTGAGTAGCGGGAAGTCGCCACATATAGTTTGATAATTTCTGTTCGAAAATTAAATAATTGTAGTCACATAGCTAACTAGCTTGTGCAGTGCTTCAACCATTTGCCATACATAATTTTAAATGAGTTCAGTTTATATTAAGCATGTTTGATTCGAATATGTAGCAAACCGTAGTTGAATTTGTAAATATGGAAATAAATGTTTTAGGTATATAAATGAATTTATTGTTATCAAGTTATTTAAATACAAGTTGTATTGTTATTTACATGATGTTTTATTTGTTCTTCACATGGTACCCTGGAATGAAAACATTGGTTGATTAACGACGTAGAGAATATAAAAATAATATTTAATCATTATATGGTGTCTGGAAAACAAAAATTCTTGATTTAAGCCAAAGTTTTTTATTTTTTGTGTACCTATACAAAGGTTTTAAGAAGCAAACGAGCAGTCCACCTGATGGTAAGTGATTTTTGCTGCCTATCTGGATATCTGCATTGAACTTCATATAGAACCTGGTTTCTATTTAAAGTCAAGCACAGATACGATGCTGCTCCTGAGGACTACGATCGTTGCCTCATATGAAATTGAGCTGCTAACCGCAATCCTGTACCGAAACAAGAACATGGAACACGTTACAAATAGGTCTTGCGGTGGTATATTTCGGATTGCCATATTGTTCTAATACTTTTAAAATAACTCCAGATTCGTGTTAAATTACTAAACGCTTTCTACACCCATAGCCCCACAGTAGGATTTTCTCCTGTGTCGTGGGTGCCATGGACACACAAAGACGAATACACATACAACCAATTCACATTTCCGTCTGGCCGGAGTCGAACCCGGAACCAACTCGGTATGGTGACCGCTCAGCCGCGCGGGTCGTCAAATAATTCATACGAATGTGTGTGAATAATAAATGAATGTATGTGTCGTGCACGGACCCGGAAGAGCGTGTCGAGCTCGTCGAGCAGCGTCTCGTGCCGGAAGGAGAGGCGCACGTCGGGCACGTTGGTGCGCGTGATGTCGTTGCCGGGCGGGCCCGCGCGCTCGTACATCGCGCCCACCCAATGCTGCTTCATCTGGAACGACACCGACACTTATTCATTATACATATGAATACTACGCACTAATTAAAGATGTCTACATAGTGCGAACGAAGTTCCTTTAATGAGATACAACACATGACCGAATCTTTGTTTATTATTTTGACTTAATTTAACTTCAACTTATAGTGTGATCACCAACTTATTTATAATATAGTAACTACTACCTAATAAATAATTTCCAATTGTTTATCAAAAGGCTACATTTAATAAGACTTTTCTTATAAATATATTATAAGGATTGTAGAAAATGTATATTTATTTACCCGCGGACACGATCGGCATGATCGTGTCCGCGGGTAAATCAGGGAATATTAACGATATATCTAAGTATCTACATAACTACATAGCTTACAACCTAAATTATTTTATTACATTCCGCTTAAAATACGCACCTCATGTGGGAAACCCGACATAATGACAGAGTTGCGCGCCAGCTCGCACATGTCGCATGAGCTGAATTTCCACGCTTGCGCCGCGATGCTATACTCCTCCATCAGTGGTTCCTGAGTAACCCATAATTAACTAAATTTTAATATGGGACCCAGATCATCCTAGAAAGTGGATGGGAATAAACATAGTAAAATAAGGTGTTAATCGTTAAAGACTACTGAATACAAGACATGTAAGTAACCTAAGTGAACAAACTGTTCTCTGTCTAGGTATATGGGAACGGACGGTATTCTCCTTCCCTTCAGGCCCATAGTCTTCTTGACCTGTCTGAGCCTCAGGCTCGGTACCATAACTTGGTCAATCTTTAGAGGCAAATAGGACCAACAGTAACTAAAGTTACAGCTGAATAGAATACGTCTACAGTAGTACCCTAGTGTAGTGGAACTGCAAGGGATCATCGGTGCTGAGTGTAACGCGCAGCCCGCGGGAGAAGTAGTCCGGCAGCGGGTTGCGGTGGTAGCGCAGGAACAGCGAGTTGTTGCTCAGCGGGGACATCGCGATGAAGATCTGCGCCAGGTAGTACAGGAACTGAAGCACGGGGACCTAAGGCACGGGTGGGGTATAGAATATTTCAAGTCGACGTGGTTTGTAATATTGTCGCCCGCCGTTTAGTCAGTTGAGCAGTCGATATATGTTCGCCGTGGTTTTCGCAACTTTAGGGGCGAGAAGTTACTGCACCCCTTGGGCAAACTCAAACAAAATTTTCTGAATCTCTAAAGGGTGGGAGGGGAACGACTCCTTTAATGGTTTGAACCTTTTGGTATTCTAGACT
The DNA here is from genome assembly GCA_018249875.1 of Cecropterus toxeus. Lineage (NCBI taxonomy): Eukaryota > Metazoa > Arthropoda > Insecta > Lepidoptera > Hesperiidae > Cecropterus > Cecropterus toxeus. Next base: position 10,163 of record DWNE01003683.1, read on the forward strand.
AAAGGCGGTTTATCAAATTGTATGAACCCGCATTAGGTATGTCAATGGGAGTGTAATCACTCTGCTTAAAATAGGAGCCCGACATAACCTCAGACGTTTGCGTTACGTCTGACGAGAAATCAACCAACTCATAACAACTCATTTAAGAATGTCCGTTTAAACTCTTTATAATTGTTTCCTACTTATTTACTTAGATCGGTAATATATCTTAAAAATCCAAAATTTTATACAACCTTCCTGAGCATGAGGCCGTGAGAAATATTCTCAGCGAGCAGAAAACCAGCACACAGGTGTTGTACCGGGCCCGCCTCACCACAGTGGGGACGCAGCACAAACGTATTAAGACCTTGCTCCCTGGAAACCCCAAATGCTGAATATGACACCCACATCATAAAAGCGAATAAAAAGGTTTTGTGCAGCAAGGAGCTTGATATTCCTCCATAATTTTTAAATGATGTATTTTCGGATCTGTGTATGTGTGTGCCTTTGGTCCAAATAATTACGATATTTGGAATCATATGGTGATCTTTTTATTCTAGCATCGATTTTGAAAAAGGTTTATTTATGTATGTATATACATTACCTACGGTTGCATGTACGACAACAACTGAGGGGACAACGGGAAGTCCCTTCCACCAAAACACAATTTTAGTGAAAGGGGTTGGTTACCAACTCACTTTCATATATAGCCTTATGTTTTAGTCCTCAGGAGTAGTAACGCATCTGTGATTTACTTCTTAAACCCCTGTTCCACAAAAAGAATGCTTACGATGTCCATGGACGGCGCTGACCATCCGATGGAACGTATGCTAATTTGTTACTTCATTCTTATCTATTTGTTTCAAACGCCATATCTCTCGAAGTACTAGTAAATACTAAAATTCTTTATTCGTAAAAAAATAAGTACATTTGCAATTTTTTATCTGAAGTACTTTTATCTGTAACAAAATATGGAGATGAAAAATAAAAAAGTCGTACTTTCGCAGTTGGTTAAGTGTGACGATGTTGGCGTACATGTAGTACAGGTAGTACGCGTAGGGCGGGTTCTCCTCGTCGTCCCACTGCTCCGGTGGCTTCATGCTCTCGTGGAGATTCGGATTCTCCGGCTTCGACTCGTCGTCCACGCTGTCGAAACCTATGACTTGCTGGAAACAATCAGTATCAACCGATTACTGTCAATTTACTGGGCACGGGTCTTCTTCCAGAATGAGGGGTTTAGGTCATTAATTTGGAATACCTATACAGATAACTTCGAAATACGGCGAAATTCGATTAAGCGGTTGGGGACCTAGGCATTAACTTTCCCGCCTTCTGAATTAGTTAGTGGTTCGTTACATAAATCCTAAAATCATCCTCTTAGAGAAAGTAGCATTAAAACCCTAGAAGATGGCAAACGCGTAAAATGATTTTTACCGTCAAAAATTTGTGTAGTTCAATGTTTGAGCTCGGATCGACTGACACTTGAAACAGCGGGTCGAACAAGTTGTTGAGGAACTCCTGGAAGTTGTGCAGGAGTTTGTTGATTCGATAAATGTCGCTAGAAAGAAAAGAAAACCATTTAAATTTAGCAATACCAACATGTTGAGGAAAAACCCAGAGAGTACTTCTTGTTATCAGTGAAATTTAAAATACATACTATTGCTTTTTACAAATATGCTCATAACTTGCAAATATGACTTATTTTGACAGAAACAAAGATTTTAAAATATTTTCCAGGCATTACATATTGAGGTGGGTGATGGAGAGTGGTAAATGTGGACGTTGCGTAAATCCGGACCCATTTGTTTTTGATGAGGTAAAGCCTGCCATATCCCGCAATTGCAATGTCAAGGTAGATGGTGGTCAAAACTTTCCTTGGTAGTTTGTTTGTCTTCTCGTTAGATTTTAATTTAAAACGTTCCGCAAGCTGAAACTCATACTTACTACAGCCTGGGTACTTGCACCACCCAACGAACGTGTGGCGAGTAAACGTTGTTGCGCAGAGCCCAGGACGCTAGTTTGCTCCACTCGTTCTGATTCTTGCAGTAAATCGAAAGGCGAGGCTCCGCGAATGTGTATTTGTTTTCTTCGAGATCTGCCATCACCTCCTGAAAATTACATATGTATAGATATTTAGCATCGATTGTGAGATGAGTTACCTACATCTACAACGAGGCTAGTTTTCGTCATTTAATTCTAATTTATTGTACTTGTTATGTAAAAATGTGCGGTTTACCTTAATAATCGTAGCGAAGTAGGTCCCATTCATGTAGTTATCAGTTTTGAGGAAAACTTCCCTGAGTCTACTTTCACCTACCGGGTTGTACTTCGCGTTGAACTTGTCGAAACGATGGAAAGTGTTTCGATCCTGTTAAATAATAGATATTTTAATTTGTCACATTTAATTTAAACTTAATAAACTGTAGTAGATATATTTCATACTGAATTCACTCCTAACCGTATGTCCGATCAAAAAACTTATAGTTAGTCGATTCGAACATAACAATTTCCTTTATGGAGATAATGGTACTGGTGCCGCGTGGTGTCGATCTTGGCTAGACCGCTACATCTCTTCCACGGAATAACATCGCCTTCCTGTGTAACTTTAGCGCTCACTATTACTAGCACGCATGCCAGGCGGGGAGTGTTGTAAAAACCTCCAGTGGCAGAATTCAGTTACCGGCAGTAGACCCAAAAAAACTAATAAGTTTATGGATAGACTGGGCTGGACCAGTGAAATCAACGATAACATACACTACCCTACCGGATATCAACGATTTATTCACTAACAACAATTGTGACAAATAACAAATTATATTCGGGCTTGAAAGATTACTCGAATAATACGCAGCAATTTTTATAAGAATCTCAGAAACTTTAGGAGCCACTAGAATATTCAAGCAGAACTCACCGCGTGCACATCCAGTATATCAACGTTGAGGTCGTACGCGTTGAGCTGCATGTCCTCGAACACGGTCTTCAGGGTCATGGGCATCCCGGCACGAAGCGCCACCACCTCATTCGCTTTTGTTCGCAGCGTTCGTTTGATGAACCGCAGCAGGTGCTTCTGGTTCATGCAGGACGCTGCGTGGATGTGAGTATCCACCTTTCTTTAAAAATAATATTTGCATTGATATGCGGTCGTGCCTGTTTAGTTTTTCAGATTTTTTTACTTACCTGGTCCTAAGGAGGATTACGGATTACGGAAAAGTAAAGATCCTATAAACTCCGTGTGACTTATATAAGCCAATGGTGGATACACTCAGTTGGGAGTTGTGAGACTCGTTCTCAGCAGTAGAAAAGTTTATTATAATAAAGATTCTTCTGATTTTTACCCATCTGTATCAGAAGGAGTGTAATGCATATGCATTTACCAGCATAAACACATTATTAGTAACAATAACCTTATTGAACAATTGGAATCGAAATTGGACTCTCCACAATGTTGGCTTTTTATGTTATGTACCTATATTGTGTATCTTACCGAACATTATAGAAGTCCCTGTGAGGCACGGCTTTCTGTAGAGCTAGTTCGTGTAATTCGTTGAGAAGTACGTGCATCTTAAATTTAGCCGACAGGTAACTTAATCGACGGAAACAGAATGATTTGCTGAAAATAACCGCAAAACTAGAACAATATTTGCTATATAGACCTTGCAATTAAAGACTTACTAAATTATTGCGAGCCGCAGTAAAGAAATTAAATATATGTTTGTATCATATACTTACTACGAAATAAAAGTTTTTAATGGAATATTAAACGATATAACTTACAGCGGTCCATCGCTGATCATATCGACAAGTCTCCCGATGTCTTCCACGAACTTGCTAAAGGGCAAATGTCGATATGGCAGAGGTTTGCCGTCCTGCGCGTCCGCCTCGCGCCCGTACACGCGCACCACGCCCCGTACCCAGTGGCACACGTAGGGACGGATGGGGGGCATCGGGCATACCCATGGGTCTTTTTGGATATCTACACAAATTGTGCCATTCAAAAGCGGTATTGGCAAGCTGAGATGAAAGTTATTAGATTCCAAACTTTACTTTTTTCCCTTTACAGAAAATACTCCCGCTTGTAAAAAGTAGTCACTGCAGTTCTTAGAAGTCTGTCTGTAAGTATTTTTATCAGGACACAAGGATAGCTAAATCAAATCATTAATGTTGGAATATATGAATCCTATTTAGGCTTATTTCTATTATATAATTGTTTTGTTTTTATTAAGGGCTTAGATATTTTTAGCTCACAAAAATAGAAATTCTCTAATGTACTCTGTTTGCTTACACAAAGTTTTATGAATCTTGATACTTAACTATACCTGGTAATGTTTCTTCCATTACATCATCTAAGCTTTCATAGGATACTGTATCCAAAGGTGGTTTGTGTGGTGGTACGGCCGGTGGTACTCTTAGATCTAAATAAAATAAAAAATCATTAAAATCATTTAAATTTACATATATACTTACTCAAAATGAATAAGTAGGTACTCGTTTGCTACCTCAATTATTTTTTAAAAAGTCAATCACAGAAACGTTGCCTTACTCCCGAGGGTTAAGATCCTCTAAACCTAAGAACTGCTTCACTCTAAAAATAGTTGTGGCAGTAGTACCTATGATATTAACCATGCATAAATAATGACCAGCATAGGATCTCCGGTTATTTTCAGGGGGGGGGGGGCAGAAACTAAAAAATGCCGCCCCTGCCCACTTGCATTTATTTTTACCATCATTTCAGCCATCCAATATCCAATAATTGGTGATCATTATTATTTTTTGCTTCGTTAATTACAAAGCTATTCACGATTTTTTCATGTGGCGACGTAAAAGAAAAACGACGTCTGAAAGTCTTTCGCAAGCATAAACAAGTGTTCTCAAAATGTTACACCTATAGCAAACAATGTTAATTATCGTACGATGATCGATCAATGATGAGTTGCGCATTTGCCGCCCTCTGAACTTGCCGCCCGGGGCACAGACTCCCGCTTGCCCTCCCTCCCCTAGAGCCAGACCTGATAATGACTAAAGAAATCAATAATGTGAAAATTAGCTATATACTATTCAGTGGCGTAGCGTGGGCTTATGCCGCCCGGGGCGGAATTTGAAACAATATCTAACTAGACTACCAAAAAAAACAACAATATTTTACTTGATGACAAAACAAGGTTGCTAAATCTGTTTTTGCCGTCCCCAAAATCTGTTTTTGGCGCCCCTCAAAATGTGCCGCCCGGGGCGGATCGCCCCTCCCCCCCCCCCCCCCCCCTCGCTACGCCACTGATACTACTAACTTCTATTCAGCGAAGAGGTTGGTGGACTGAATTTGTCAGTATCGCCTCGCGTCAACTCTTCGGAGGATGAACCCATGAGATGGAGATAGTGTTCTGTTGCAGCACCTACATATAATAAATACCTGTCACAAATTGTTATCGTATTCAAAATTTTAAATCAAAATTGCTCTAATTTTAATTGGATGATTTTAAACTTGGTGTCGAAGTTTGAATTTTCAACCAATAGCAGAGCATTCTTTTAATGCTCAAACATTATGGTGGTCTGAGTGCTGTTGAAAACACCGTTGCGAACCGACTCGTGCAAAATCGTATGTGTACGTAAAGATATAAACCGGAGCGTGGAGTCTTGTCAGGAATCAGGTGAAGGTGAAGGAGGAACCGATTTCCGGGAACAAAAAAGGAAGAACCCAAATTTTAAGTAGGTATCCATAATAATCGTGGAATAGAAAGTTAAACAGGAAATGCAGAAATAGGTTTTAATATGCTTAAAGCAGGTCAGAATTAAGATCTCAGCAAGTTTGGAAACCATCATAAGATTTACTAAACGACTTTGCTGTTCAATCAAACGAAAAATATGCATAAAATTCTAACTATCAACATGCAACCGGCTGAAGTCCAGTTTGCTGTAGTGCTTGCTCCTGACGGCGTGTTCGCGGTTCTCGAGGTGGTGCGCGAGGGAGGGCGGGAACGACTGCCCCGACACCTCCATGTAGTGCCGGCGCAGGTTCAACGCGTCCACCAGCTGCGTCGCTGAGCGGATTAGCTCTTCAAGAGGCACCTGCTCGGTTCGGTTTAAATTAGGGATGTTACGGAGCTTCGACTCCGATTCCGATAAGTCGGAACTTCCGATTGTTATTACACCTTCGGTTCCG
>DWNE01003684.1:0-16295 GCA_018249875.1 Cecropterus toxeus
TATTGTTGCGACAATAAAAACGTCCCCTCTGCACTCCATCTTTCCCCTATTTGTACTTTTTGTAAAATATATCGTTATTTTTTTAGCTTGCATCTGAAGAAAACTTGGCGCTACTAAACGAGACTTAACTTTTTTTGATCTGATCTAGCCGGGCATCAAATCCAGAACCCATAACGTATTATAGATATTTTTACTTTATTTATGTACGAATATTAATAGGATTTAGGTGCTAATTAACCACTTAATTTATATGAAGAACATTTAGTGCAGTTGTCCAACTTTCCAGTAGAAGATGATAAAACACGGAAAAGTTTGCGTATATTAAAACCAATTCCTTGAAAAAATACTTCACGTTCCTTATCTATCCTCAGGCAATCCCTGAAATTCCCGTAAACTCATTTTTCAGCCGCCTTCGGCTTTAAAAACAAAAAATAGAATTCCCTGAAACGGTACTCCACGATCGAAACGCTCTATATCATATTTAATTCATTATCTTATTGATATTAAAATTACTGATATTAAAATTACTAAAAGTGTTTGTTGAAATTAAAAATTAAGAAACCTTAATTACCAACGACTTTTTCAAAATATTGTAAATATATTTTAATATTTTTTTGTAATATTTTTTTTTGCTTAGAAGTTAGATTTTATATTTTTTTTATTGTTATTTGAAACTAAAATATGTCTAAAATTTCAAGACTAGCTCATCGAAAAGGTAGTATATAAAATTAATTACAAAAATTCGTTTGAACATATGAGATTCGGAACGAGTTGCATAAACATATGAAAAAAAATATTATTGAGTTGTAATTGAAAAGTAAAAATACATACACTGGTACTATTTGATAATAATTAATTAATTTTATATTTCCATTTCATTTTAACTTAGGAATTGGTTTAAACTTGAAACAAATTACGTCAATTAATAAATTAATCTTTGTAACTGCTTTTATTGCAAATATAAAATTTATAGTTTTAAATATTAATTTTAATTACAGGTAAAGTCGATATTTAACCTTAACGAGCAATAAAAGCTCTTAATGATACGTTACAATGTAACATTACAACGTTAATAATTACATTGTATTTATATAATCATAACTAGCTTCCCAATTAGTGCAAGATTAAAATGAGAGAAAATAGAAAGTTTATTTACATTTTTTTTAATTGATTACTACTTATTTTGAATGAATTGATACTCAAGCTTATTTTATTTACTTTTAAGTTGACATAGATGTCAACGCGTTGCGTTCTTCATTTTTGCGTTGCGTTGTTGATGGAAGGGTGTAGACCATCTCAGTCCTCGGGAGTAGCAACGCATCTGTGATAGACTTCAGATAGAACCCCTGTTCTATATGAAGTTGCTTACAATTGCCCATGGGCGGCAGTAACCACTTACCATCAGATGGGCTGCTCGCTCGTTTGCTACTTCATATTTATAAAAAAAAGATTCTATATGGATATCATAATCGATTACGAATATGGTGCCACCTTAGGATTGAGATGGTCGTCGCATAATTAAGGCAGTTGGTATCTACATCCTTTCAACGTAACACATGAAATCACATGAGAGGTAGCTATAACGGAATGGAGTATAGAAATACCACATTTCTATACTCCATCATTTTGAATTAATTAACAAAGTTTATTTATCCTGTCGTTTTATTGTGACAGTGTGCCCTAAAATTTCACGTAACACGCCTATGAAAAATTTATAACTTCAAAAATCGTAATATCCGATCGCTCAGTTTGCGCAAACCGCGTGGGAGAAGGAAACGGGCAGATCTTGAGATGTAACCTTATCGCCGGATACATACAATTAACATCGGTCTATAATGAAACGTGCTCCTTGCCAGACCAATAAAACTGGAGCTGAAATTATAATGAGTTCGTTAATGACCTACTTTTAAAGTATATGACATGTGCTGCGATTATAATTGAAGCATCTGTCTCTGATTTCTTAATGCCTGTGATTTACTAAACGTACTCATATATGTACTTATAGATGTATCTTTTACAAATATTTTTATTACCCGACCAAGACAGAAGGAGGGTTTCATGTTTCGAGCATGCACGTATGTTTGAGTTGACGGATTGTAATATATGACATGTTATTGAAACCAACTTAGTTGACTGATGTTTTTTACTAAGCTATATCTCATGAACCGTGATAGCTAGACCCCTACTACTTCTGTTACCGTTATAACAACGACTAAAAACAGGATAAAACGTGATTTTTTTGCCGTTTTATTATAGATGGTACCGACCCTTTGTGCGCGAATCCGACTCGCACTTGACCTGGTGTTCATTTAAAACTACAAGGGCACCCAATCCTAATCCTATCTGGGTTCGATCGCAAATGTTACAATGGAACAGAATCTCTAGGTAAAAAAATGATCGAGAGAATGTCCTCTTGATAATTTTCAGGACAATAGGTTAATTATTTTTCGAGTCTCAGAAATAATTTATTACCTTCGGTGAATTCTAAGTTACGGAAAGTAGTTTCTAGTAACATCCCTTGCGATTTATAGAGGACCCGTGTCCCGTACCACTGGAGGAAAAATTGATTCATTAAGTAACTACATATATATTTACCTCAGCCTATAAACATTAACAGTAATAATAAATTAAGTTATTTTTTATTATGTATATATTGTTAAATTAATTAATATTTTGTAATTTCAACTTAATAAAGAAGTACATTCTCATAATAATAAAAATAAAATATTCATAAATATAAGTAATTAAATATGTTTCACATTCAGAGATCATTTATAAAATTATAAAATAGTAATACTGTTTGTTCAAGTATTTTACCGCTACACCTATTTCCAAGGGTGTGGTTGCCGGCTTGCTATATTACTTACTTATACATATATGAGACGACCATCTTAATCCGCGGAAGTCGACTCGAATAAAATACATGTTTTGATTTAAAAATAGAGCATTTATACACAGTGACATTGTCCTTTTTTTTGCTCAAAAAAGGGACTTGTATCTTTCTCGAAAGACATCAAAATCTTATGCAAAGTTACGATCAAAATTAGTTCCTAACCTAATCGTTAAAGGTAATTAGGTGTTGTATTAAGCTATATGGGTACTACATACAAATGTATGTAATACCCATATAGCTTAATACAACACAAATAAAGACACACAAAAGTCATAAAGTTCATATCAAACTAAGTATATTCGACGTAAGCTACGAGCTAAGACCCTCACAGCGCATCAATAATACAGCCGGAGGTTAATTAGAGGCGCCCGGGGACCCGCGCCCTTCGTGCTCATTATACCCTGGTACTTTTCTGCACAATCATATTAATCTCTGGGTCTGGGTTTCCTTACTGTGCTTGGCTTAGTGTGGGTATGAAGAAATATTTAATCTCATCTCTCCTTTCATCAGTATATTTGTGTGTATATATATTCTGTTTAATTACTGAATGTGTGTTTGCATTTGTTCGTACGTGTGTTTGAATGCATGTGTGAGTGTTTGCGTGATTATACTTATTTTTTTATTTGACATTTAGCTCGATTGAATTTTTTTCTGCTCGATTCATCTATCCAAGAAGTTATTGCTACCCCAGGCTCTTAGGCCCAAAATAGATGACCTGATTACCATATAACGTATCCAATTAGTGGATGTGTTTTAAATCATCGGTGGCAGCAATTCGGATTGTGGTGCTTGTCTAACTGCTGTGAATACTATTTACTGCCATAGACTTCAGATAGTTATAAAATAATGACTACAAACTAATATTTACGCAAAATTGATATGATATTAATTTACGTGACAGGTGCTCAGGATATGCGGTTGCAATTTCTTTGTTACCCATGTTTCGACCCTAGATCGATAACGATGAATAAATAAATTATCATCTTTCTATGCCGCGACGGTAATGTGGCAGCGAGGCGAAGGGGCTATGAGCCTCGGGGAATCCCTCCCTGCCTGGGAAAATACCTCAGTGGGTGCACTGCCTATCGGTTTTTCAGCTACCTTTAGGCAGCGATACAGCCTTTGGCCTTTAGTGACCTTCATAAGTCAAAAAAGTTGCTTAAGGATGTCCAAGGGTAGCAGTTCCCCCTTCTCATTAAGTGAACTATATGCTCAATTCAATTCTATATGCCTCAATGTAATAAAAAGAAAAGTTTATCTTTGTTTTCCTTATGCACCTGCCTTACAATTTCACGAACGTACATCGCATTTAATTACCCCGCAGTGTTTACATTATAACTCAGTGTGTCAATACGGCGGAGAATGGCCGCGGCTATTTCCAGCACGATTAATGTCGCTGCAATCACTCTAATTCATACCGAATCGCGATATTCGCAACTGGAATTTGTGTGGTCTTTATACCTTGTTTTGTGTGAATTCAATTCTCGTGTTAACTTTCAAGTCGACCGATTTGCGGGCACACTTTTATATGACGACCATCTTAGTCCTCGGGAATAGCAACGCACCTGTGATTGACTTCAAATGGAACACTTATTCGGTATAAAATTCCTTGAACATGTCCATTGGCGGCAGTTTCCACTTACCATCAGGTGGACTGCATGCTCGTTTGTTACTTCAATTATATAAAACAAACCGTGTAGTGGATGACGACCAGCGTAGCGGTTACTATACCCACTACAAGCAGGCTTCCTATTCCCTGCCAGAGAGGTATCTAAATGATGAAACTAAATTTCTGTTATGGGCCTGGATGCTTCTGTATTCGTATTTGTGTGTATCCAGGACTGTATTTAAACTGTATGTGTGTATAACTGTATTTAACGTGTTTTAAATGAAATTATCTGTCACACAGTAAATAGAAAAGACACGCTTACAAAAATTTGGCAATTTGCGTTTTTTTTGTAACTGGTCGTAAAAACGTAGTAATAGGTAGTCCTGCAATTTAAAAAATGACAGAATGAAGGGCAAGCATAAATTAGGTTCCTTTTTTAACCGCACACTTTAAGAAAGTTCCCAGAGTGCTAATTCTTTATTTTACAATTTTTTATTTTACCTACTTTTTTTTCCCCCTTTATATTACCGTGTGATGATATAGGTACAAGTTGGATAATTAAAATAGTCTTGACAAATAAAAGCCTTTTAAACTGCCCTATTACCTTTGGATTTCTATGCTAGCTACATAGTAGAGTTTGATAGGTATCAGCCAAGATTTGGTAACTCCGTGTGATGCTGTGGTACAGTATTATGTCGCTCGTTTCACATTAATGCGAATGTGTGGCTGTAATCGCAGCTCTACGGTTGGTTAAGGCGATGTTTATCAATCTCTATCGAGTATACGGGGCTTAATAATATATGTAAGTAAATGTGCTTTAGGTACCAATCTTTAGTTATAATTAAAACTTAAAATATAATTTAAAGAATGTGATTTTCAACCAAATAACAAATGTATTGTAATAAACAATACATTTGTTATTTGGTTAAAAATCACATCCAAACAGGCCAACAAATAATTAGCCGATTGTATCAAAAGAAAATAATGGTTTTCAAACTGTTCTAGCTTTTTTGGGACACTACTGCTTAATGAATTTTAACCTATGAGAAGTTCTTAAATCTGTCTAAGTTGTAAGAGTGGCCTATTAAAAAATATGACGTCTGCCAATACGATACGACGTATTGTGTTGATACTTAAATATTCTTAAATAAATACAGAAGTTTCTTTATTACCCCGCCAAAAATGGAAATGGAAATGAAAAAAATGGAAATGGAAATGAAATGGAAATGGCACAAAATGTTCATAATTTATTTTTTATTTTTCAGTTAATTATTTGGCTGTGACATATGTACGAATTAATATAATACTTTGATTATAATATAGGGCATATGTAGACGAAAGCAACTAAAAAAAGCTTGAAATCATGTATATTTCTCATTTCCCTGGTAAACACTTCGCCTTAAGCATCGTTTCCGAACATCGCAGTACTATTGAGTACATCATACAACGCTCTTTGATCTGTCACGCAAGCCAAAAGGCACTTAATTCCCACAAACCAGAGTTTAGTTTCCGCTGACGTATTAATAATCGTTTGGTCTGCATCAATTCGATTTCGCTGGAAACCGACAAACTGATTTGACACTTATTTACTTCATTTAAAGTTTACTTTACTTCGTCAACGCTAAGGCAACATGCCGATGTTGGCTGGCAACTGATGAACAAGATTTGATCTTGTTCCTAAGGAAATAAAGTTTATTTCCAACAGTCTAGAATAGGCCGGTTACCGGGTGTATTTGACACAAGGTATAATTGGCGCGAAATGGTCTAGTCTCTCTACAGGATGATCTAAAATCGCTGCTAAAGGTTGTCAAAATGTCAGATAGTGCAGATACAAAAATTTTAAAGGACTTGTAACATTTTTACTAATCTAATCATAAGCAATATCTAAAAATTAGTTACAATTTGGCAAGGAAGATCTCAGGTAACCACAGTGCTCCGATCATTTCAGTTTAATGCTATGTGTTGATGATGTCGAAAAAACATAGAAAGTGTAATTCGGAATACTCGTGGCGCCAACTTTTAATAAGTTGCTATAAAACATACTTGTATAACGAGACAAAAAAACATTAAAATTGAAAAAAACCGAGTCACACTGAATTGTAAAAAACTTATCAGTTGTAATAATTATTATACGTTGAATACAAGTATTAAAACGTTATCTACATATTATACTTATACTAATTACTAATTTCGCTAATTGCAAATAATATTATAAAGCTTATATTATAAAGAATTTGTTTGGTTGAACGCGCTAATCTCAGGAACCAGTGACTTAGGAAAAATAGTTTTGTGTAGTATAGTCCATTTCTTGAGGAAGACTATTATGTGGACTTTATAACATAATGCCATGTTTGTTTGTTTGTCTTTTAGGTAGTATCGGGTGAAATCAGTGCACAGTTTGACAATGTCCTTACTAAGCAATTAATATAAAACAATGATTTGCTAAATGTACGCTTTATAGTATTAATTAATAGCCTTACGAGTACATTTATTTAAAACAATGTAACTGTACAAAAAGATAGAGCAAGATAAAGTGACAACCCTAGTCTATACAGGTTGCTTTGAAATGGCTACAAATAGAGCAGAGACAATCCTGCTTCCCCGTATCAGGTTAACGGTCGGCAAAAAGATTTTTTTATTTGCACGATCTATTTTAACAAACAGAGATGATTCATTCGGTTTTGCACTTTTTGGATTTGGATTCAAAATTTTTTAGCGTATCTTTTTTATTTGAAGAAGCAATTTGATAAAGGCTTGTGGGGTAATTTTTTTTTGTAATTGGAGTGGAGAGTTTTTCAAAGCCGGCGGTGCATTAGCGACTCCTCTGTTGATAAAGTGACGATGATTATATGCATGTATATGCATGCATATATGTAGTCTTCCCACTAGTTTAATGTATAAAAAGAGTCCGTCATAAATGTGTCGCTTTTGTGGTCAACGTTGGAACGTCTTATGAACCCAGGTATGCGAAAAACAATTTTAAAGTCGCGCCAAATAAATATAAATCTATTTTTTTAATTAGTAAGAACATACCCTTGTATAGTATACAGGGTGTATATGGTTCTATATTATTTCCTTATTCATTAGAACTAATAAATGGTAGTAAACTTTCGCATAGTAATACTGCAAGTGAACTTAGAAAAGAAGCCGTTGGAAGAAACCAACTTTAAAGAACAGTTATGCGTGTCCCCTTTTTACTTATATATAAGGCTATATCGTTCTAAATATGCTTCGGAAATAGGGCTATCATATTGTCAAGCAAGTTATTTAATTTAACATACATTTGTGATTCGATTCCGTAGGCACAACAGCCACAACTATTTCTGCCTAACAGCAGTGTTAAGGGATGCCAATGGATTGTAGTGATGAAGACATACTTATTCGAGGCCTTTCGATTTAGTCTTCAGGGATAGCATCTATGCTCAACTTCAAGAAGAACTTCAGTTATCTGGGGTTGATTACATATGCTCATGGGAGGCACAAGCCACTTACTATCAAAGGGACTGCATTATCTTTTGCAACTTCTATAAAAAATCCTATTAAGGATGTAATGAAACTTACAAAAAGACGGTCTCTTAAACCTATAAAAGTAATTAAATTCCTGAAGATTATAATTTATACACTATGCGTTTGATTTTATGTACCGTACAATGTCTGCTTAATAACTTCACGATTTAATAGCCATAAACGATGTATTTATAATTCAAACGGACAGTCGTGGAGATAAGTATCAAGGCTAGATTATATTCTGATATTTAGAAATATATCAAATGTACTTACTTATTCGATATATTTCTCAATAAAATAATATAATTTATTAGCAAGTTTTACTAAAAAAATAAACAGTAATACAGTAATAGTTAATGTGCAAAGTAAACCAAAATACAATTATTTGATTTTTTATTCAAATATAATTATATTTATGAAACACCAACCATTTGTCTATAATAATATCGAATTTCAAATTTTCCTATCGTAAGATTCAAAGTATACCTTACAAAGGTATACTTAATCCTAGATAAATAACAAATATGTAGATCATAATTCATTCAGTTTTCTAATCGTAAAAACAACAAATTGAACTGTACATCTTTACTAGAATTATTAATGTTCTTAATAGTTGCAAAGAAAACAAATCATTCTGTAAAAGGTCAACAATGACTTAAAATCAAGTAGTGGATCAAGACCTTCTGTGGTAGAAACATACTCTTGTTTCCACCACAGGAGGGGGCTGAACACACTCTGCTCTTAGCATAGTCGAAATTTGAAGAAGTCTTTACACTAAAGGCACATTTTTGTTTTTTGTTATAATATTCCAAAATCTACGCATTCCAGAAACTCTCCTCTTAAAATATGTGATTGATATTTTTTCGTCGACCTCTTTATGGATAACAAAAAAATATATGTCTACTTAAAACGTGAAATGCAAGAGAAAGATTAAAGTCATGTTTTTCTTACGCTGGAATATATGAATACACTTCATTCGCACAACGATATGCAACACAGCAAAAAGATAATAGACCACTGAACACGTAACGACGCTCATTTTCCTGGAACCAACAAATCAGTAGCAGAAAGAAATTTCTCCTCTGTTGAGATAAGTCTCACCGGGATAGAGTAAGCGATGAATGTGTGTATCTACCAGTCTTTAAAATTTAATTTTTACATAAAAAAAATACAGTCATATATAATAGAGATAGAATATGTATAAGTCAAGCAACTTTTTTTAAACGCAAGGTAAAACTGCGGGTACAGCTAATAAATAATAGACTTTCTGCTGATTTAGGTTTCAAAAAGTGTAAATTTGCTTAATCCATAATTCACTTTCAAATATTTAATAGTTAGTAAATACTAACTTATTTATGCAAAAAAAATGTTGAACCATTCAGAATAATAAATATGACAGCTCTTCAGCTTTTTACCTACATGTCTACTATTATCGCGGACTTTTATCTACAATTCTATATTTAATATACCTACAAGCTGATAATTTTGTTGTCAATATTTATAATCAAAACCGCCTAAGATTTTTTTACTTACATGATAAATAAAAAATCTTAGCTTGAAAGAAAATTGGATTGTTGGTTTAACTCGCCCGCTTTTCCACTATTAATAGAACAAGTCCCTTAAAAGGAAAAGAAAACCCATTAGCACCGTTGCTTAGTAACATTTCCAACCCCAACTGTTGATCCCGAGCGAACCCTCTCTCATTAACTCCCTTCCTTCCCCTTGGTGCTTCCTGCTCAGTCGTTAAGTGGTAGAAAGGGATAGAAGATCGAGAAGCGCTTAACTGAACCGTGATGAGCTTTGATTGCAATGAATTGCGTGTTTGTGTGAATGGATGACCGGAGAGTGAAGATGGGAATCTTCCGTTCATTACAAATATGTGCGTTATATCTGTCTCTCATCTTTAAGTTTACACATTATAAGCTCATATATCAAAAATGGGTCTTAGGAATATGAGCTTTTAAAATATAATGACCTTCATACAATAATTATCTTGTAATTGAATATTATTAAGTATTAGTAGAAGTTTTTTTCAGTTTAAACATATGTGTTTTTACAAAATTACAAAAACATCTAAATAAAAACATTGAAACATACTAAAATGTTAGATTGTGTCAGCAAATAGCTATTAAATCATTTTAATTTGAACGCATTTTATTTATATTCTTGTTTTTTTCAACATTCTGTCAGTTGTCTCATTACCAAAACCAATTAGAACGCCGCTTTCATACTGTTTTAGTAGGGCTGCTTGCAAATTGCTAATTTTAGGGCAAAATCATTTTTGTTGCCATTAGCAGGAGAGGGGGATCCAGTTTTATTTTTGCCATTTCCAAAATTAAGACGTTTCTCAACCTTAAATAGCGGGCAAAACTTCAGAAATAGGTTTTGCCAACCCTCCATTATTCCCCGCTATCTAAAAGGATGTACTTAAGTCCATCCGGGACTTTTTGGAAACGACAAAATCTCAGAAATAAGACATATTTCGGGGACTGCATTCATATAATTTGCCTTCTGAGAAAACCATATTTGTTTTTTGCTACCAATTTCTTAGTCATAGTTATAACACCAAAACACTTTTTTAACAAATTCTTCAACATTATACACAGATAAAATAAAAATATCTATTCCTCTTCAAATAATGTGACTCTAACTTAAGAACGAGTAATAAGAAATAATAATAAGGACGAAATAAGAAGGAAATTATATATATGTATAATAAAAAAAGGAAATAGAGGTTATGTATATAGGTAGTTCTACATTGCTCTAAATATACCCAATATATTTATCACAACAATTTATAATTACGACATTCAGTAATTCCCCTGACATTTCTAAGCTCTTACATTAATTTAACGACAATCACTTATGCGCATACGTGTACCGAGAATGCCTCCATTGAATTCTAAAGGCCACTTGAGGACATTATTATTTTATTGCGAGGAAACAAAGAAACCAATAAAACTCCTACCCTGATAGCGTTGTACTCCTATGACAGCCCTGGATAAAGTGGTCGCTATGAATAGGGTTGGCGATATCATATTTGCAAAAATAAATTAAAATAAAAAAAACATTTTCTTTTAATCGACTATCTTTTAGCAGTAAAGAGTAGAATGGTATATACTTCAATGGTAGGTGGCAACTGCCGCCTATGGAAATCTTATTTTTTTTTTATTACCTTAGTGTTACTATTGAATAATCACCTTTAGCTTATTTGGGCATAGTTTATTATTGTACAATTATTGCTAGATTAAAATAGATGTGTGGCTGGCTTTCTTTCCTATGAGACGACGATTTTCCTCCTCTATAACAGAATCCCTATTATATATGAAGTTGCTTACATCTCATCGACATGAATGAAAATTCACCATGAAGACTAAAAAAAAAATAAAAAAAATCTCTCGAGAGTAAAACCACTTACGATAACAATTAAAACAATATTGATGATATCGAAAACTAAAATTAACATAAAGGATTTAATGCTTATCCTAAAGTGCTGAGATTTAATTTTGTATTTGAAATGGCAACCCTGAGTCGAGATACGCCCAGAAAAACTTATTTGTTAAGTCATTTGACTCTTCAGCTGTCGCTTGTTTCTACGTTTATAAATGTAGTGGTAAATGATTTATAAATGTTGTGGTTAATCATAAAGTAATTATCATTTAATATGTTGTTTCTAGTTGCCTTGACAAAAAACTTGAAACGTGTATACGAAATTTGTACACAAGAATCCTAGCATAAGAATGCATACTCATTGATGATATCTTTTTGGTTAACAAACAAGATTTCTCTCAAATCTTAAAATTTCGCTAAGATTGAAAATCCTACCTTGTCTTCGGGCGACGAGCATTTGTCTTCAACAAATCAAATACAACTCCATTCTTTAGCCCTTCAAGTCTTCAATACGTCGCGATATATTGTTGTAATATAACCATCTAATTGTACATAAGAAGAGTGAAAGCTCACAGGAATAGTTGAGCTTTTAAAGGGCAGCCCTGTTAAAGACAAACCTATTAAAACGGCCGAACATTCAGAATAACTCGGATCGTAAACAATCGCTCCTCAAAGCCGACAGTTTTATTCCAACACTTTATGGCATCACCCGCCGCTTATTAAAGGACCAATTTAACCCATTATACTGTTCATAAAAGCGTACATCATCCTGTTTTGTTCCTGTCTCTCTCTAATCGACCAAAAACACATTTTTTGTCTCACACCCCAACGAGAGGGAATACGACGAATATGGTTTACGAGATTCCAAAGTGAAGGGAGTTGTATTTTCGAAATTGTTCAGGATTGACAGAAAAGTGATGCGCGGTGTATATTCGATATCGATTTTCTATGTTAATTTATATATACATCAATTTGACATAAATCTCCACTAAATATACAATAGGTAAGCAATGAACAAATAAAAGGTTTTTCAAGCCCTGAAAATAATACAAAATTGTAGCATAAATAACCAAAAAATACTTACTCATAGCCAAATAACTACAGAGACTTGTATTATATTCTTAAGAACAAGAAATTATTTTTATTTCATATCTTCATTCGCTTGCGACAAACAAAAACAAGCATAAATTAGACATAATTTAACAAAGTCCCAATCAAAAGAATTTTATCAAAGAGGCCAGAATTTATGTCTACTTAAACCAAACATCACTTCTAAGTAACACTTTAAATAAATAATACAATTTCGTTAATGACATTAGATTAAACCACGCTGGAAGCTTTAAAACCCCACAACAAATTTTAATTAACTGTCAAGTAATTTATCACTCGCAAACCAAACTGTAAATTTAGTTCAACTAACAAAAATAAATCATGCTAAATGCATTTAGAGCAGACGTCTGAAATAATTAATTATAATATGTTTAACAAATTCATTAGCCGATCGCTTTTAAGTAACATTTTAACATCGCTCGAATATACAAACTGATACGGAAGTACTTATTCATATCTGGCAATTGAGCTTAGACGATTTTGATTTCAAAGCGAAACCATTAAGGCTAGCAATTATAAGAGTAAACATCGACTGACAAGTTGAAACTCATCCCAACACTAGCGCCTAAATAAGTGCTCAGCCGGCCGCTTTAAAATTGCAAATGGCGAAGCGTAAGACTGACGATTTTGATGCCTTATTACAAAGCAGTAAGGATGAGTGGATGGACGTCTGACGGTAAATGTAATTTAGCGAACGTAAGTGGCCGATGAGTGCTCGAGGTGATTTTATTCGATTGTTTATTTGTGTGATTTGTTCCCGCTCGGCGTGAGCAGGAAATTAAGAGTTGGAGCGCAATTGTGCCGTACAATTTAAATCACATTCGCTCCGTACATGCTACATTGTTTGTCTGACTTTGACGCTACGTAAGTGAATAGTAGCTGAAAACTGCTTTGCATACAACTAGCGTAGAACTGGGAAGTATTTTACATAGCTCTTATTGGCATTGGTTTTATGTTTAACACTGAAACTTTCCTGGTTAAATGAAAAGATTAATTTAGAATATCGGTTTATGTATATTTAATACGCACCTTTTTGGAGAATTTCCTCCGTATAATCTTTAAGTTTTATAACACTTTCTATACTCTTAGCCCCATACTAGGATTTTCTCCTGTATCGTGGGTGCCATGAACATACACAAAAGCGAGTACACAAACACCCAGACCCAGAAAAGAAATCTAAATTCATCATTCAGATGTCTGTACGGCCGGGGATCGAACCCGGAATCCACTGCGTGTCAGACCGGTACAGCTACCGCTCTGCCACGCGAGTCGTCGATAATACAATATTGTCGTGTTATGACATATATGATGTAGCAAACGAGCAAGCAGCCCATCTGATGGCCACCGAAACGCAAGAACTGCTTCACACTAGAAATAGGTGTGGCGTTGATACTTCTCCGGTCGAGCTACATTGGTTCTACCACCTGGCAAAAATGGCAAAAAAATATGTTTTATCGCAATTCTGCACATGTTATAAAACGAAATGAGAGTCGATAGAGTGAGATAATTTTACCGTAAAAATATATCGACGTCCCCGTGCAACAATCCAGTAATCGCTAAACGCAAATTTTACAGGAAAAATGATTTTCTGTTTTTGTTAATATTCTTAACAATCTTCAGTATGATAATATTGATACTAGTATGAAATGAAAGCTATTTTTTGTGCAATCAGTCTACAGTACCAAATTTATATTATATACTAACAGAAATATGTAATACATAAAAATACATGTTACGTTAAATGTCCTCATAATACTTTAACAGAAAGTGTATGTTACTTTTTGTACTTCTTAAAAAAATTACAGTAATATTAACTTACAGGGTTATTGCCGTAAAATTGTTAAATTTGGTAACACAAATAAGATTTATTTAGTGGGTTATTGAATGAACTGTATTGTAACAAACAAATATGCAGGTGATGCAGTCTACCTGATGTCAAGTTGAGTTACAATAGTTCATAACATTCGGATATATGCTTCATATGAAACACAACCACACTTTCCACGGAATCTCAAAAACTGCTTCACCACCACTTTTTCTACCACCTTGGAAATGAATCATGAGGGTAAAAATCAGGTAAGTCTGGCAAAACTCCTCTTCTTATTAAATAAAATAAAAACCGGCCAAGTGCGAGTCGGACTCGCAGTTGAAGGATTCCGTAGCATTATTATTAACAAATGTTGATGAGAAAATATAATTGTGTTGTAAAAATAATAAATAAAGTTGAACAGTTTTCCAACTATAGACATAAGTTTGTTTTTCATAGTGTTTATATGAATTACAAAGTTACGTTATACGGTTTTTGAAAAAGTGCTATATCTCAAAAACTGTCAACTGTATCTTGTTCAAACCAATTTTTGTTTAAGTTTCCCTTGACATCTACAACATATGTTTTTGTTCAGATTTTTCACTCTCTTAGTTTAAAAATTAGAGTACACTCATGTTACCGCTTTGACAGGCCTTATCTCTCAAACGATGAAATTTTAGAAATTAAGGTTTTAGAAACCTCATTTTTGAAGACCTTTTATAGACGCCCCACACGTGTATATAACATGAAAAAAAAAATTGTTTCAGTTCCATGTATGGGGAGCCCCCCCCCCCCCTTAAATTTAATATATTTTTTGTTTTTGACCATTATTCGGAAAGCGGTTTACAGAATACACTTACCTACAATGTTTCATCTCTATAATCTTAATAGTTTCCGAATAAAGTAACATACGGACAGACGGACAGACGGACGAACAGACAGGCATGACGAATCTATAGGGGTTCCGATTTTTTCTACGGAACCCTAAAAGTAGTAAACAAAAACTGTAAATAATAAGTTCTTAGGTACATATAGTTCTGAAGTCAAAATATTCTAAAAAAATATGAGTAGAAAGAACTCTATTCATATTTTTTTTTAATATTTTTCATCGTCTTTAAATCACGATCATCTCTTCCATTTAAGAAATCGACAAGTTACAAAACATATAAAATTGTCAAATTCAAAATTAACAAAGTTATTTCCACCCAAAAAATAATAGATATTTAAAAATAATGTTGATTTTACATATTGTACACATTATGTTAATAAGACATTTAAATATTAATCCATAAATTTCTATAAATAATACAAGAATATTTCTTTAAATATATTATACAAAAAATATCATATTTTTCTTAAGAGATATTCTCATATTGCCGTTCACACAGCGTTAGCTACGTGAATGTGGCAGCACCCTAAGCCTGTATTTACGAGGATATTAAGTTCAAATTAATTATAACCTAAACCATAATCTATTTATTTAATATGAAAAAGGTTTTACTCATCACTCAAAAAGGGGATGAGAAGGAGGTAATGTTCTTCGCGGGTAGCGAAGAACATTACCTCCTTCTAACGCAGTTGGATAAAAATAAACCGTACCAGTATGTATTTTATATATATACGAATATATAATGTGATATACTGACTGAATTTTCTCAAATATCTGCGTAGTAGATATTTATTACCACTGTTTTATGGTACACGCACCATCGTGAAAACCTACACACAGGGATGTGAAAAAATAATCGATTATTTAAAAAATAGATAATAAAAATAGAAATAATCGATTATTTAAAAAATAGATTAAAAAATAGAATAATCGGTTTTTAGAAATCCATTTCTTGACCATTAATAATCGATTTTAAATTAATCGTTTTTTTATTTATTTCGATTTTTTCCCTAGCTTAGAATTACTAATAAGATTATTTATTTCGAAGTTTATAGATATTATCGTTTTTTTTTTTGTTTTTTGGTCGTCA
>DWNE01003685.1:0-16294 GCA_018249875.1 Cecropterus toxeus
TTTAGATTTGTATAAATATAAACAAGATTTATAAATTAGTTCGCCAAAGAAGTTTCACTTCTGACATGTGTACTTTGAACGCACGCATGTTTTTTTTTTATTTTATTTGGAAAGCATACAGTGATTGTTTTACAGAGAATAGCTGTCTTAATTATGTATCTATACACCATTAAATAGCTTTCATATATTAAATTTAACTACTTGTTTTGTTTATTTATTTATTTGTTTATTTGTTTATTTATTTGTTTACATACAATGTTTGTGGTATAGGAGACATTTTTATCAAATTTCAAACAATATCAGCGTTCCAACCCAATCCTCAGGAGTAGCAACGAATCTGTTCCCAGCATCAGGTAAGACTCTGATCCTATTTGGAATTGATTACAGATGTTCAGTAACTACTTACCATCAGGTGGACTGCATCCTCGTTTGCTTCTTCAATATATATAAAAAATATTGGCCAAGCGCGAGTCGGGCTCACAGGCGACGTTCCGTAGCATTACCATTCACAAATCTTGAAGAGAAAATATAGCTCTGTTGTAAAAAATAAAGTTGAACAGTTTTCCAACTACCAACATAAGTTTGTTTTTCGTAGAGTTTGTATGAATTACAAAGTTTTGTTATTCGGTTTTTGAAAAATTGCTTTATCTGAAAAAACTGTCAACCGTATCTTGTTTGAACCAATTTTCGTTTAAAGTTTTCCTTGACATCTACAATATATGTTTAATCCAGATTTTTCACACTCTTACGGCTTATCTGTCAAACAAGCGACTTTGAGAAAAAAATGTTTTAAAAACCTTAATGTGTTTTTTAAAGACCTTTCTATGGACACCCCATACACATATGTAAGATGAAAAAAAAAGAGTTTCAGTTCCATGTATGGGGAGGCCCATACATGGAACTAAGTTGGTTATTATAATTTATATGTACATACTTTTAAGCAATAATAGCAGACCAGGCTCAACAAATAGACGTTAATTAAGTAATTTGCAATTTAAATGCAATTTAAATAAAAAAGACGACAAAATGTTTTAATATATTCCACAAGCAATAAAATAAAATCATACAATAGTAACCTCCCAAAACAGGGAAATTAAAAAATATCAAAAATGGAAAGGATATTTATCGATCGAAAAACAGATTGTTTATATCACAGCAATATTTTAAAATACTATTATATAATAAAAGTGTATTATATATAACCCGTAAAGGTTCCACCGAGATTTGAACTCGGATCGCTGGATTCAAAGTCCAGAGTGCTAACCATTACACCATGGAACCGCTGCCAACGGGATCGAAATTTATATACAGAAACTACGGTGTACTTGCTATGATATTTGTATTTAGTATATGTATATAATTAACTAGTAACATCTTCAAAAAACATAAAAAAAATGTTTGTTCATAATCATATATATTTAATTTAATGCTTAAATGTGTTTTTGTAAACAAATGTGAAGTAAAAGTATCATAATATTATATATTTTCTAGCTATCATTTCTTATCATTGTCGTAATAGTGAAAATAAATTATTCCTCATCCCCTTTTATCTCTATTTCCAGGCGCCATTTTTAAAAAAATATATAAAAGCCGATGTCACTCTGCAAAGTGAGACGATTAAAATGATATCTCAAACGTCACGATCCATCAATCCGTTTGAGCTGAGGCGCGTGCCAAAGAACGTACATACATACGCTCGAAAAACATTACTCTCCTTCTGACGTAGTCGGTTGAAAATATAGAAATAAGATAAATAATAAAAAGTGAGAGTAGAGCACATTAGAACGCTACGCGTTCGAGGTACAATTAATTAATCATGAAATTATAATAATTATCATAACAAAGGTACAACAAAAAAGATTTGGCTGATATTTTCAAAAACGCATACAAAACCACCTTATTGTAAATTTAAAATATTATTCTAGATATTATCTAACAAGAAATTATTATAAAAAACGTAAAGCCTGACTACTACGACTAAATTTGGGCATTTTTTTTAATAAATCTATATTATTTAAAATTTTTTTGACGTTTTCGTCAAAAAAGTTATTATAGTTGTTATAAATACAAATTTATTTGTATCAGTCTAATTATTATAAATTTGACACCCATGTTGTTATGATATTAAAAGAGTCGTTTCTTCTCCCTTTCTTTAGGGTTCCGTAGCCAGATGGCAAAAATATATCTTAAAATGAACCTTTTTAGATTCGTCATGTCTGTCGGTCCGTCTGTCCGTCTGTCTGTTTATTACAGCCACTTTATTCGGTAACTATTAAGACTACAGAGTTGAAACTTGGTAGGAAAGTGTATTCTGTAAACCGTTTTCCGAATTATGCACAAAAAAAAATTAAGGGGGGCTCCTCATACATGGAACTGAAACTCAGAAAAAAAATATCTTACCTACTCGTGTGCGGTTTTTATAGGAAAGGTCTTCAAAGTAATATTGAGTTTTCTATTCCCATTTTTTCTCAAAGACGATTGTTTGAGAGATAAGCCCTTCCTTTCAAAGGTAAAACACGGGGGTATTTTTTTTAATTTTTTAACTAAGAAAGTGAAAAATCTGGATAAAACATATGTTGTAGATACCAAGGAAAACTTTTAACGAAAATTAGTTCGAACTAGATACGGTTGACAGTTTTTGAGATATAGCACTTTTTCAAAAACCAAATAACATTACTTTGTAATTTATACAAACACTGTGAAAAACTTATGATGGTAGTTGGAAAACTGTTCAACTTTATTTATTATTTTTTAACAGAGCTATATTTTCTCTTCAAGATTTGTGAATGATAATGCTACGGAACCCTTCGCCTGCGAGTCCGACTCACACTTGGCCAAGCGTCATTTTTATATGTCAGTCTGCAAACTAAATCGATTTTAGCAATATGTCATATGTCACAATCCATCAAACCATTTGGGCTGTAGCGCGTGTCAAAGAAATAGACATATATAAAAAATATACATAGGCACATACACACATTGTCCCTGTAGTTCTGGCACCAGAATAGGGCTACGGTATCCCCTACCTGTCGTAAGAGGCGACTAAAAGGGGGCTTCCCGGTTTAAAAGTGATAAGAATAGGAGCTCGAGCCGCTCAGCCAAGCGATCCGGGGAAGGACGACGAATTGTGTAGTTGCATGCCACCCTAAACACCTGCACGAGCAATGCTCTGCGGGAAAGAACCCCAAAGGGGCATCGTGGTTGGAGGACTCCAGTTGTGTTCCGTTGGAGATCCCGGAGTCCTCTACACATGGCTGAGGATGGCCACCGGGGGTTTTTTAGTGCGGTAAATATCCCACATAGCCCGGCGTTGTTCCCACGTGTCGGATTCCCTTGAAGGTTTCCCCCTCGTGACAAGAAAATGCTATGTCACGATGCAAACTGAGACGATTTTAATGATATGTCATACGTCACAATCTGTCAAACCGTTTCGGTTGTAGCGCGTGCCAAAGAAATGGTTATAGATACATACAAACAAACATACATACGCTCGAAAAACATTAACCTCCTTCTGTCGTAGTCAGTTAAAAAGATAACAAAGATATAAGATCAATAATCAATAATGCGTAATGTTTTCAGATAAGTGGGCATTTATTTTATCAGATTCTTAATTATGTCATAAGTATTATTACTCTGCCATATGTAAACAACGTGACATAATATCACACGTCGCTTTATAATCGTGGTATTACGTATTATGTACGAGTAATTTGATTGGTAGATTACCTTTGACATTGATCTATAATTATGTCAGGTACTTTTTATAATCACACGATAATTCATTTAATTATATGTTTACTATAAAATAATATGTAATAATGATGATATTTACATTATTCTAGATATGAATATTACATAATACAATAAATTGTTCAAAAAGGCAAATATGGGAGAAAACATTTATTACGAAATATGAGCAGTGATAGCCTAATGGTTAAAACCCGGCCTCTCAATCCAGGGTCGGAGGTTCGAATTCCAGGCACGCACCACTGATTTTTCTAAAATGATGTGTGTATTAAAATTTAATTATCACTGCTTTACGGTAAAGGAAAACAAAGGAAAACGAAAGGAAACGAAGGAGAGTTCCCTAAAAAAAGTGTTCAGTCTACCAATGCGCATTTGGCCAGTGCGGTGGACTATGGCCTAAAACTCTCTTTTTCTGAGAGAAGACCCGTGGCCAGCAGCGGGACAATAATGGGATGACGATGACGATGATTGATATGGGAGCTAGGGAGGCGTGATGGTGGCGTTAAAATGATTAAATAGATGATGACGTTAAGACAACTAACGTATAACCAATATTCATATTAGGTAATCTTTTAGTCCTGATTCTTGGCATTAAAGCACTTTTCAAAAGTGGTTACAATGTACTTGAATGAGCACTTATAAAACTCAATGGAAACAAGACTGCCATTCATGGAAATCTATTAACAATAAGGTCAGATGTCAGTAGATAAATAAGGGTAAAAAATACAACTGTAAAAACATCCAGAAATTTTGAAACCGTATTTAGTAGAAAATCAATCTTTGCTAATTTCATTACCTTTGCCTGTGTGGGGGTTTACTTGTGTGCAATATTCTGTCACAAGCGATCCTTACTCATTGTTATGTTAACTTCTATCTTTTCACTTTTATATTTTACGATATTCGACAGCTGGATAACACTATCTGACTTCCGCTGCTGTCAGTTAAGCGCCGGTACGTAACTTCCAATTGTGCAATTTCTTATTATATCATTTATATTTATATTTAATCGCACTAAGTTTCTATTATTTATTTTTATATATTTTTTGGAACGAAGTTCCTTAAGGCTCACGGGGTGTGCGAATTGGTAGAAATTGCCACGTAACGAAATGTGCTGTGCGCATACGTGACTCGAGACAGCACGGAAGCCGGGCTAAAATAAAAACCGATTACTTTATTACTTACTCATTAATGTCTAATTATTTTAGGCCATGAAAGGCTAAAATAATTTAAAACATAACATTCCGTAATTTCGTGTTAGCCGAAAAATGTATACAGTTTATGTTTTTGTAGTTATATGCCTATTAGAATTATCACTTAGTTTAACGTCGAAGGAAAATGTGAGTTAACCAAATTAATATTTTAGAAGATTATAATAATAATAAATGTTTCTATACGCATGCGTTAGAGTGCATGCTCATCTGGTGGTAAGCCGGATGCGGTCTAGATAGCACGCATGCCTAGAAAATACCTATTCATTTGCCTTGAACATTTCCTGGTACTTATTAATTGTCAGGAAATAGACTCTTTTATTGATTGCATTCTGACGGCATTTATTGCAAAATGAGGATATAAATCACTTTATTCGTTAAGAAGAAATGTCTACCAAGCGAAAATTGCTAGCTGTTATCAACCAACTATTTTAGGACAAACCGTACTTGCTACCTTGATTCACCTGATGACTAGGGGTCACTGCCACCCATAGGCAAATGTATAGAGGTTAAAGTTGAAGCCAATGACAGATGCACTGCCACTAAGGGCTAAGACGGTCGCCTGAAAGAATTACTAAGTGCGTATAATGGTAATACATACCCAATTGGGTATGTGAATTCACAGGATTGGATTTTGGCATCTGAAGATGATAAAACTTTCTAGAAATTATCTGCGGAATTACCACTGTTTCTATTTCGGCTTCTTAACAGTGACGTTAAGTTGTATTTTGGTTCGATAGACGCGGTGTGATAGAGACAATTATATGAGGCCATTTCTACTTAGTCCTTTTGGCCGACCTCAAGTAGGATTTCAACCCAGACTTTTGGTAAACGACAATTTGTTGTAGCTACGAGTTGTTGCTCCTTTCGTGGCGAGCAAAGGAACCCACGCAATGCAAACACCGGTGCGACCACAAATCTCGTATAACTCTCCATTCCCCAAAAAGGTCGGGTATCTTTAGAAGAAAAAGAAACGAAAGATTCTAACCCTATCTAGGATTGAGGATAGGTATCCTCAATCCAGTAATCGAACATACAGTTCACTTGATGATCAGTAATGCAGGTAAGTACATTACTGATCATTACTGATTATGTTATATAAAAAGTGATATAGGTATAGGTAAAAATGTGGTCATCTAAATTACACAGATCGTATCACATAACATAAATTTTTCATAACACATTTAGCAGGGGATTTCCTCTCAAACGGATGCTATATAAGGTTTCTATTATGTAGTAGGTACCTACCAGTACTGTGTTTCTAAAGAATAATTACCTTAAATGCCTTTTTTAAGGCTTTGTGGATCTGATAAAAAATAATCTATTCTTGTAGAATCAGTTGTGTTCGTCTGTTAATCAACAAATTTTGCCCGAATCTAATGAACAAAAATTTTAAAACTGGTACTTTAAAGAGGTTAAGTACCCAGACTTAGGTTTTATAACTAGGGTAACTGTAGGCAAAATAAAAAATGCGTTAAAAAAAATTTAATGCATCTTGGGTCGTAAACAGTAAAAACGGTTTACAATGGATCCTGTTTTAAGCTCCAAATATAATTCATAAATCCATATTTCAGGTGGTAGAACTAGTGTACTTAGTGTAGTGTAGTGTAGATCGGGGAGGTATCACAGTATTTCTTTCTTGCGTTTCATTGGAAGGGCGTGGTTGCCGGCTAAATTATTTACGATGCGAACATAATATCAGAAGTTGCATACAGATCTTCATGGGCGGCAGTAATCACTTACCATTAAATGCTCGTTTATAAAAATACTCTTTGGATTATTTCGAAACAGCGGAAGAGGTAACCTAATCTAACCTACACCTCATAAATATTCATTACTGAACATCAGTTATGCAAACAATTCTCTTAATATTACAATAGGGATTCCATAGTAACGAATCATCCATTACCCATCCATATAGTTACTGACGTATGCATATCGAGATATTTGAAACTATGCCATACGATTTTTTACCTCAATTCTCATGTAATAAAAGCTAAAATTGCTTGCTTGCTGACAATACAATTGTTGAAATCAATCAGTGCTCCACTTCAGCCAATCTAATCTGAATGATGTTGGGGTTTTGACATACCAGATTTCTTCTCCAGATTGAGTCATGTTCAGGTAAAAACCATATTTCAGTTTTCCAACATGTAAAATGTATTAAGTTAAATATTTTTCCGAATAAACCTATACTCTGATATAATTATAATAATAAGAATCTACATTTGTTGAGAAAATAAAACAATAAGGGTGCCTACCCTATTTATAAGGGTATTTTTGACATATTTTTCGCCATAAATAGCCCATTATTACCTCATTGTAGGAGATATCTTCACAATATTTTGTTTTAATCCCTCAATTAGTACTCTGGCTAGACGTAAAAAAATGAACGTATGTACCTACATATGCCGCTGCATGCTTTGCATGTATATTCGCACAATTCAAAATTCTTCCATTTTAAAAAAAGGATACAGTTTTATCTTTATTAAATTTTATAACATTGTTAAGTGGGTCTTTTAGTATTCCGTATTTTTACTTCATTAATTGTTTATTTTTTACTTAGCTCTCCCGTAAAATTTGCGTTTTTTTATTGTTGTGTATTATTCATGAAAAGCAGTGGTATGAATCGCAAAAGGCCTTAGTATATTACGACCTCAAGTTTTTATCTTTTTCATTAATATACTTCAAATAATAAACATATAATAAAACCACGGTGTAGTTGGAGCACCACGTTTTTAATTCTAAGCCTTTTTTAATATAACTGTATTTTCAACTTGAAATTAATGAATTTTGATTGTATGGTTATTCATACAAAGCGATACATCCATATAACATAATCCACCTTCTGACGCTATAGAATAAAATATAAAAGCATGAGTGTACATAATCTTTATCAGCTAATATTTTGTCACATCATTTACATTATTAGTCATACTCCTTACTTTTCACTATAACGTAGTAAAATGATGGCATATCAAATATGTCAATATTATACTACACGACGAATTCTTCGTAAACGAAGTTTTACGGTTTCGGCATGATAATTTCCAAGAATATTATGATGAATAAATAACTGTGTAGATTATAACACATTTGTCATAAGTTACGCTATAAAGAAGGTTTTTTTTTTATTAATATAGGTAATAATTACTTCATATCATAGTCTTTTTATTATTTTTGAAGGTAAGAGTAAAGTTTAGCTTTAATGCAACGAATAAAAGAGCTATTTTTACCACTTACAGCATTAAAAGTGTTAGTAAATCGTGGTTCTATTTCGGGAAATAAACAATTTCTAGGGTTAATTAATTAGGCGTGTTGGTAGTAGATGTGGAAACAGACTGACTTACATATAAGGTAGCCATCTTATTCCTCAGGAGAGTAAAGAATATGAACGGCTTCAGGCAAAATGGCTTATTTACATGGAGTTGACTTTAAAGTTAAGTATAAGGTACTAACTATGTTGTGCGAGAAACTCTAATTTTAATCTAAAAAATATATGTGATCGATCTGAAATACGATATTTCTAATTTAATTATCCGGAGAACTGTGGAACCCAGGAACGGAGAATCCAAATGTCGTTAGAAGTACATAAAATTACTTCTTAATCCTTCTTAACCATATTTATGGCCAAAAAACTCAACTTAAAAGTTTAACACAATATTATATTACTGTAAGTATTTTTTTAGGTAATCTTAGTACTTTTTACCCTCTATTCTCAATATATTTAGATCGAAATCAGTCGTATAGAAGGGTGGTCAAGCTAACGTTCCATGTATATATTTACAGTTAGAAATAATACGTCTCTTTGTCATATGTCAGTTTACGGTGTAATTGAACAAATGTGTTAACTATACGTTCAAATTGCCCCCAGTCACGAACACCATCGATATAAAGTGGAACCGATAACAACAGTGTTTCCGTGGCCACAGAATTAGCAAATGGATTACGTTCAATCTAAATTGGATCTGTGGGATAGAAAATTGACCTTTTTTACTTTATGTAAACAGTAATAACGCTTTCGAAACTCATAATTCTACACTAGGATTTTTCCAGTTTCCATAAACACGCAAAGACGAATACTCAAGCATACAAACCCAGAAAATCTAATTTGTCGTTCAGATATTTGTCTGATCGGGAATCCATGACGGAACCCACAGTGTATGAGACCGTTTTGGTGATGGCTCTACCATGCAGATCGTCAAAATCAAAATAAGGATTATAATAACAGCATTTCTGCTAATGTGTTGTGGTTTAGGTAAATGTAAAATATGAAGCAGTCCTAAATGAGTAGCCCTGTAAACGTTGTAACTTAGTCTGCAGTAGAAATGAAATTGTGACCAATCTCATATATCTCCTCATGTAACTCCCAATGTTGTTTTCGTTCTTAAAGATGAATACACATGTCTCATGGACAACCTGATGGAGCTTTAGGCTCGCCACAAAGTCTGGACGGAGTTGTAAAGGCCAATGGGTCAACAGGAGCTACACAATTGCTATAAAAGGACAACCTGGTAGATGCCGACCATGTGTCAGTGGCCACTTCTTATAATGTGGATTAGATATCCGGTTGCTCTTACCGTTGCTAGAGATGGTAGAACTAATGTAGTTCGACAGGGGAAGTACCACCGCCACACCTATTTCTACCGAAGGGTGTTACCGGCTCTCTTATATATGAGACGACCATCTTAGTCCTCGGGAGTAACAACGCATCTGTAATCGACTTCAGATAGAATCCCTGCTCAATATGAATGAAAATATTGCTAACAGATGTCTATGGACGGCAGCCACCACCTTACTTGGACCACTTACCTTCAGGTGGACTATATTTTCGTTTGCTACTTCATTCTTATATGGAAAACCACCCAAAAAAAACCTCTTTAGGGTTCTTAAGTGATGTTTTTACGCTAACAAACGCCAATTTATAATTCGCCTGTCAGTCCTTCTGCTCTAAAAAGTATCTTTAGAAGCGGAACAGGATAATAAATATCATAAAATAATGTTAATACCCAACATAAAGTTAATAAATCGGAATGCTCTCATCATTTCATTCCTGATACATTTAATTAACCACAGCGTCAATGCAGAGCTGTTGAGGTCATATTAATTTGTACGCATTCAATTGTGGAAGTTCGCCCGCCACGCCTACACGGTCTGTCTGATCTTTATTAATGGCAGCAAAAAATATGCCATCTACCTGGTTATTACTATTTGTAAAATCTAACTATATATAACTCAAAGGTAACTAACTAACTGACTTAGTGATCTATCAAATGCACAGCACAAACCACTGGATGGGGAAGGATCAGGCTGAAATGTGGCATGCAGGCAGATGTAGGCATCTGCTAAGAAAGGATTTGGATCAATTCTACCCCCAGGGGGTAAAATAGGGGGATGAAATTTTGTATGAAACTTTGTCAATTTTTATACTTCTTAACGCGAGCGAAGCCGCGGGCAAAAGCTAGTTCTTAATAAATCCCCATACGCCAATCTTATTTGAAGTTGATCACATTTTTCTCTTAGCTTACCTCAGTTCACCGTAATAATGCAGACAGCTTAAATAATTAAATAAATTATTGTAAAAATAAAAGCCCGATTGTATAAGCTGAAGAGAAAAATAGGTATTACAATAATGAATCTTATTATTCCAGTAGGTTTTCCTGTAATGTTTGTTTGTCCCTTGGCCTTCCGGTGTTTTAGAATGGTATAATCACACGCGCCTTCTACACTCATAGCCCCACATTAGGATTTTCTCCTGTGTCGTGGGTGCCATGGACACACAAACACGAATACACAAACACCCAGACCCAGAACAGAAATCTATACTCATCATTCATATTTCTGTCTAGGCGGGAATCGAACCCGGAACCCACTGCGCGTCAGACCGGTATGGTGACCGCTCGGCCATGCGGGTCGTCGAAGAAGTTTAAAATTAAAGTTGTTCTTAAAGTGTTTCAAAATTAAAACAACCAAGTCATCAAAAAAGTGATTTTTCAAAGCATACTTTGATACGACCAAAGCTTTCGCAAACAACATTTTTAACAACAGAAAGGAAGTTTCTATAGTTGACGTTTGAAATTACAAAGCTTTCAACTAAACGGATATTGAAACTTAAATTTTAAGTAATCTTAGTTATTTTGCAACATTTTTTACAGGGTACTGATATGTAATGTATTTATTTTTTTTATATAACAATGCAGATTGGTTGCGAGTTGGAAGACCATAATTACCCGACTGCGTCAGAAGAAGGGGACTGTTTTTCGAGCGTATGTATGTATGTTTGTATGTATGTCCATTTCTTTGGCACGCGCTACAGCTCAAATGGCTTGACAGATTGTGACGTATGACATATCATTAGAATCGTCTCAGTTTGCATAGTGACCTAGGCCTTGTAATTTTAAAAATAGCGCCTAGAAGTAGAGCAAAGGGAGCGGGATGATTTTTTTACTATGGGTATCAAATGAAAGCTAGTAAATAGACCTATCTAAAATATATATATTCTAATACTTTTACTTGAATATTTTAATAAATCCTCATATAAGCGTTAAATTAAATATATATATTATTATGACCAAAAATTTCCTTCTAAGCAGTCGGGTTTTTTGTTTTAATGTTTTAAACGATGTGACTAGTTTTGAATTTGCTCTCGTAGTTCAACCCAGGAGGTATTACCGTCAAACCTATTTCTAGCATGAAGAGGTTCTTGCATGAGATGGAAGGGTGTGGTTGCCGGCTCACTTATATTCGAGACGACCGTGTTAGTCTTCGGGAGTTGCAAAGCATCTGGGATCTACTTCAGAATCCCTGTTCTATATGAATTGGCCTACAGATGTTCATGGGCGGCAGTAACCACTTGCCACCAGGTGTACTGCATGCTCGTTTGCTACTACAATATGATAAAAAGGCAGTGGTACCTTTTCGATCAAACCATATTAGTTTTAATCCCTTGTCAATCATAAAGAGAAAAAAGAAGCCGTCACGGGACGCCTGGCAGAGGTGAAACATCGTGTTCGTACAAGTAATATGTATAAAAGACAAGATTGCGACAAAAACTAAATAAATAGCATAATTAAAATAACGCCATCTACAAACAGTACTCCGCACTAACACCGCAGCCCGTTTAATTTTGTTCGATAGTTATTAGTTCCGAAAGTGTAAAACAGATGGCGTTAAAGTATTGACAACCATCTCCACGTCAAACAATCAGATTAACCAGCGCTTGTAGATGTTTCAAATTAAAACAAAAAATCAAGTGAAATATGTTATATATAAAAATTTTCAATATTTTACATATTACACGGAGAAGAAACAATTTACTTGACGTTCCAGAATTTCATCTTACAATTTTTCCGAAGTACGGCGAAGCGTTTCGAAGCATTTCGACTGTTAAAACTATGTTGCGTTCACTTCGCTCCAAGTATTGTATAACGAGCTAGCATTCGGCCGGAGTACTTCGGTGAGGGTTGCCAAATCTCTCGAAAAGTAGTTTAAGCATTTATCTGTAACTATTCTGTCTTTTATAATGGTTTGGATTTGAACTCGTTTTTATTCACATTATACACGTGCAATGTGAAATTATTTCTGAATCCATTTCGAAATATTTCGAAGGTTATAAAAATAGTTTTTCTTTATAGGCTTACGTCAAACATTAAACTATTCAAATTAAATGTATATATTCTTATTTTATTTTCTTATGAATATGTGTCATAGAATTGTAATTTTTTAGCTGTATTTTGTCATTTTGCTGCTTCAGTCTCATAATAATTATAATAATAGTAATAATAATACTAGTCTATAACGTAAGACATGATTACTTAAGCAAATAATTCAGAATGTATGTTTAGTTTTAGCAATCTTTGTTTAATAAATTAATTAAATATTTAGATAACTTATGCAGTACTTTGGAATTTCCATGTAGGATAATAAATTGAATAATAAACTAGGATAAATTACATAATTATGCTAGATTTGCAGAAATAAAGTCCTAAATATTTTATTTTTACAATATGTCAAAAAACAAGTAACTAGCGAATAAAATGAAACTGTTTTTTGCTCATAATTATTTTTTACTGTGCTTTTTTTTCTTTTTAGTACATATTTGCATGCAGTTTTGGCATTATGGTAGTGCATTTAATCCGGTGTCTATTAATTACATGCATTGCACAGACAGGTAATTTTTTGTAATATATTCATGGATTTCGACAGCCCTGCAGCCAAATCATTAGCGTGCTCCGCCGTCGATAGTTGACGTTTTCTTTAACGA
Organism: Cecropterus toxeus; assembly: GCA_018249875.1. NCBI lineage: Eukaryota > Metazoa > Arthropoda > Insecta > Lepidoptera > Hesperiidae > Cecropterus > Cecropterus toxeus. The sequence continues at coordinate 13,219 of DWNE01003685.1, forward strand.
CGTACCAAAGGCCACCTCGCTTATTAAATTGGTTCTTTCGAAAGTATTTCCATAGATTAAGTAAATGGCTTTGATAGTGAATAATTTCGATTTATTTCGAACTATGTTATTACGCTATTTAAAGACACTAGAAAAATATTTGTAGCTGCGCGATACCTACAGTAACGTGAGCTCGCGCCTCACATGAAATGCTGAGCACGCAAGACGACGCAAGCGAATAACAATGGAGTACGTCATACGCGTCATACTGACACTGGCCAATCAGAAGACTCAACCTCGAACACACTATCAGAGTTTGATAGAATCTCAGTATACCAGGACCACGGTCCCAGGCAGTCACGCGCCTGGCGGGAGATCTCCCCCTTTCCTCCACATACAATAATTATTAGCAATAATTTATTTCCAATTATTTTCGCACCTCTCCTCTCCTCTCCTGAACTCACGTCCTTCCCCTCGCCTCTCCTCACCTCACCCCCTTGTCACCATACCTAAACACATTAAGGCATCTCACCACTGCTTTCAGTAGTTAGTTAACTAAACAGAAGTGCTAATCTACAGTTATTAGGCAGAAATGGTTAATATGGCGGTGGTGCTTCCAGAGTCGAATCACAAAGGGTTCGAAATGGCGTAGCTTTAAGCATTTCGAGTTCAGTCCGTTTCACCCTGGCTTTGCGATATCTATTAACTAGTGTGTTTAATTTTCAAAACTGTTCTAATAATACAATTTCATTGCGTATTACAATAAAGAGCTTACGGAAACTTCAAACTTTTCAAATATTTTCCGCTAAGGTGTTCCGAGAATCTATTCAATACTTCAAATTTAAATCTACGAAAACAATTTTCGAAACAAATTCCGTATAACAACGCAGGAATACGTTTGGAAATATAAGGCGAAGATTAAATCTATAGTCGTCTTTATCTAACATATGAAAGTGACAAGGTGTGTAAGTGAGATGCTAAAGTAATTCTTACGTTTGTTACGTATCACTTTAGTACCTCACTTATGATAATTACTTCATGGAAATTGCAGATTATTTATTATTATAGCAAATGCATGCATCTATCTATCAACCCTTTAAAGTCCACTGCTGGACATAGGCCTGCCCTAATCTGCGCCACTCCGACCGGTCCTGCATGATGATGATTGCATGCATGTAAGCATGCAATCATGCAGCTTATTTTATGCACCGTTGCTCACAGACATCACAGATAAAATAAGGTTTTGCCTAAGGTTAACCACAGATGCGTCGCTTCCCCTGAAGATCAAGTTAAAACGCCTTGCGTGCTCTGGCGGATTCAGGTTTTTCGTTTGAGGTTATGCTATGGTAGGCTTTCAAAGATTGACGACAAAATAAATAATTTATGAGAGGAGTGTCTAAAGTCATATTTTTTAAATTTATAAAATTTTGTCGGCCTCTAGGATCTAAGTATTTGCATTTAGATTGTTTTTGAGTCACGTAGCCTCCCCCTACTAATTTGTCAGATATTGTGTTTTTTATAATTTACTAGCTGTGTCACGCAGTTCCACCCGCGTTTATTAGAGAGCAATCTATTAAACTCAAATAAACATAGCGTGATGTTATATAGCCTAAAGCCTTCCACGTTAAATTTACTATTCAACACAATGATATTTTTTCAATTCGAACCGGTAGTTTCTGAGATTAGCGCGTGCAACCAAACAAACTCTACTGCTTTATAATATTAGTATATATTATATTTCAACAAGAACTAGCAATACTTGACCCTGCTTTTATTGCTTGATGGAACTAAAATCAGCAATTAGAAAGCGTTTCTTCATTTTGTATTATATATTTCAGGGAAAAAATTAAAATAAATGTTGATACTTGTAAAGTTGTGAATGTAACATCGCCTTAAGCGTTGCATATGACAAAAGTAGCGGAGTGAGACAACTCGGTGCCGTTCGGAGGAATGCAAACAAGTTATGTTCCTCCATCCATCGGCTTAAGTACGACCTCCTATCACACTGATGCGTAAGTCAACATCATTTTAACGTGGAATATTGTTCGTTGCCTTAGAGGGAATTCTTTATTTACGTGAGAGGAATCGAGCTAAATCTTGCCTAATCGCAGGTGTGGTAGAAGGTGGGTTCGGTAAACTTATTTCTCGTCAAAAAATTGCAAAAAACAACAATAAAATTACAGAATATGGCAGCGATATTATGCGAAAGTTTTTTTTGACAAAGTTTCAACTAATCCTGCAGAATATAATAATTTTGTATTTTTCTACAAACAGTAAATCTAGTGTAATTAACATACAGATTAACGTCTAATAATGCTTACTAAGTTAAAGTAAATAACACTACCTACGTAGGTGGTGTTGTTACACTAAGTGTAAGCACTATTAAACTAGACTTAATAAGCATTTTTAAAAATCGTACTCGACTTAACAAAGAGGAGCAGAGACAATTCTTACGACCATAGAGTTTCTATCTTTGATCAAGATTGAAATTGTTTTAGAACTTAGGTGCGTAACATATTATATACTTCAGCGAGTGTGAAGAAAAGTATGTACCTATTTCAAAGATGTGAAAAATCTATCGTACTTAATTTAACTAGTCGATTAGAATTACATTACGGTGTAACATATTCCCATGGAGGCCAGCTTAAAACTTGGTTTGCAGAAAGCAAATTGTGAGCGCGTTGTCAACGTTGTTCCTTCGTCGGCTTATACTAAGAACACATATGACTTATTGACTGTTTCTATTTCTTTGTATTCATGAAATAAGCATACAGTAGTGATGTAGGCGGAAGATTTTACTACGATTGCTAACTTAAGCCACCACTGATTGGTATAGGTTTTCGATAAGGATTATCATAGGGTTTTAACTTCGATCAAATATGTACTAGATTAAGGGTTACGGCACCAAAAACGGCAAGAGAAATAAGAGCACAACATGTAATTGTGGTCTTATTTCGATTTAGTATCGTCCAACTATAGCCAACGAGCGGACGCGTTATAATTTCTCAGTGTGCTTTTAAAAATTTTAATGTACAACAATAACGTTGGCTTTCATTTAAATGCTTTTATGACATAAGCCACATTTTTATTTCTGTAT